>CM035424.1:150824955-151022455 GCA_020310875.1 Ceratopteris richardii
TTAGGGTTTTAAAACCCCTAATTTAAAAACTCCAATTCAACCTTTTAGCCATATGTTTGAAGTATATGTACACATTGCATCTATTCCTCCAACGTCCTACTAGAGAGATGTCTCTCCTCCCAACCTTATGCCTCTATATATAGCTACTCGAATCAGCAAGGATCATAATATATATAAAGATATATACACATCATTTAGATACACATACAGAAATATAAAATGGAGTAGATATATTATGCATCACACATACATGCCTAAATGGACACATAAATATATATATACATGCATACATATTTACATGTACACATTTACACATAGACATATATACATATATACATGTACACATCACATATACATGCCCACATGCACACATTAAAAATATATATATATATATATATATATATATATATATATATATATATATATATATATATATATATATATATATATATATATATATATATATATATATATATACATGCATACATATTTACACATGGACACATATACATATATACATATATACATATATGCATGCACACAATTATAAACACTTGCATATATTACATGAATACATGAATATTTTACATAAATGCATATGCATATATACCCATATGCATATTTAACACATGTATACATATATCACACACATGCAAACACATACATATACATGAAATACATATATATGCATACTAACATATGTATACACATAATACACATGAATACACATGAATACACACACATATACATACATACATGAAAAAAATTTGCTCCTCGAAGATAAAGCTATATATAAAATAATTAGGCATACCCACGAGCTTCATGTACTAACTTAAAAGAACATGATTTCATCTCTCTAGTAGGATTCATCGTTATTCAAGTTAATAAAAAAAGCTATTATCTGATATCCATTCAGAAGCTTCAAGTTATTGATCGATAACTAAAGTAGAATTTACTATCTAATCTGCTCATATGTTTTCATTATTGCCATCATTTTGGTAAGACATCAATATAGTCTCATCTTCCTTATCCTTATTGATTTCATTTATTTCTTCTATTGTTAAATCTATGTTCTCATGAATCACATCATATATTGATGGATTAATATCTATTTCTGGTAATTCCTCTTCCTCATCAGTAGAATCAGCATGTAGAGAATTATCCTCTTCATCAAAAAGATTAGTATCATTATCACCTATAATGATTTATCTATTTCAGATGTTGGTGTATCAGTATCTGATGTTGAATCATCAAGAGGACTTTCTTCGATCTCTCTAACAATAAACTGTTCAAACAATGACCTACCTCTAGATTGCACATGAATGAATTGCCACCAAGGATGAGCATCTGGGTTTTTATAAAAAAATGCTTGTTCAATATGCCTAGGAAGAATATATGGTTCTTTAGTAGATCACATTACCTTGGAAGAATCAATTGCCCAAAACCCAGATAATTCCTTTCTTAATGTGGAATTACTACCTTTATACTGGGCTCAAAACCAATCAACCTTCAAAATGACCTATCAAAATATATAACAACAAAAACCCATTATTAGGTGCTTTAAAAAATAACTAACTCTATCATAAAAAATATAAACTTTTTTCTACCTGTTTGAATGTATGAAATGAAATTTCGTAGATACCAACAATAGTTCCTACGTAACCAAGTTCGCTATCTATAAGGTTCGTGTCTTTTGAGCTAGCTCATGATAGTTGCTTGAAAGAAGCAAAAATACTAGAATCCTCTGTTTTATGTAAAGAATCAATGGCTTTGATTCTAATATGCTGTCCAAAAGCCCACTTAGTGAACATTCGAGCCTGCAAAATATTATCTTAATAAAATTACCTTTCGTTCACAACCTATCATTAGCTCTCTTTGTTCATCTAAGATTTCTTCATTATTTGCGTTGGCGCATTGCAAACAACTATATAGCCAATGCGTGAAAGAAGATATATCTGTAATGTCATTATTATCGAGATTACATCTATATCTTTTGTTTTTTCGCCTTTTACTTCGGAGATTTTGAAGTTCCTCGTACTCACTAAAGAATGCTTGCATGCATTCGCTATTATATGCTACAAAAGTAGAAACATCATTTTTTTCTTAAAATGTAAATAAGAATGGAACTCCCTTACTTGATAATACCTCATCTGTTATTTTTGAAGAAGACTCGTTGGTCCATGCACATAATACATGCACTCTTCAAGCATCCAACCCTTTGCCATGGATCCTTCTGGTTTCGCTCTTTGTCGCACATAACCTTTTAATACTCCCATAAATCGCTCGACCCAAAACATCCATCGAGTGTTGAAAACACCTGCAATCTCTATTTCATCTACAAGATGGACTAATAAATGAACCTGAATATCAGAAAATGAAGTAGGAAGTTCGTTCTCCATCAAACATAGTAGCTTTTTGCATTCACGTTTTTGTTGTGGGATCGAGTTTTTGTCTTTTTTGTGGGATCGAGTTTTTGTCAATCTTTTTGGATGTAATCCACCTACACGTATCATAAAAACAATTATAAAGAAGTGAATTACAAAATAAAAAATATCCAATATTCATACATATTAAATATAAAAGTATCATAATTACCTTATAAGTGATTCAAGATGATAAATCACATCTCGTACTCCTTTCGTTGTACATCCATCGATAACCAAAGGTAAAAAATGTTTCAAAAAGTTATGCCAGTCATGGGTCTTTAACCAAGATAAGCTCTTATCATCCATAGTAAACATGTTTTGAAAAGATGCTCCATATCCTGTAGGAGTTTTAATCAATTGAATTCTATTGTTGATAGTCTGTATCTCTTTTGTTGTAAGTACCCAAGGAGTAGGTGCATAAGTCGTTTCTTGTCGATGTCTATCATAAACTGGCCACAACTTTGGTTTGGATTTTTTATCTTTCAAATCATTCCTTGATGTTGTGGTATCTTTTAGTCCAACAAGATGCTGCTATAGTGAATAACCAATATTTTTTAATATATGCATAGGATCAAGAAGATGACATACTTTTAACTCTTACCAATACTCCAAAGAATACCATATTGATATGTTCTCTACGAGTGCCAATTTTCCTTTATCTCTCTTCACATACTCATTATCTGAATCATCACTGAAGATTTCTGATTCTGGATCTATCAGAGGTCCATTTGTCCATTTTTTATACCAATCCATAGGTGTCATAGGTTTTGGACACTGACCTATTTCAAGCTTTCCATTAAAATGTATCGCTTCTCTTTTAAATCTTAATGGATGATCATCAGGCAAGAATCATCGATGTCGAAGATAAATGTTTTTATTGAGATTCTTACTATAGATTGATCTCAACCAATCACCACAATATGGACAAGCTTTATAACCCTTAGTAGATATTCTTGCATCATGAAAATGATAAAAATATAATTAGATTAAATCATATTTATTTACATGCATATTGAATAAAAAACTTACATCAATACTTGAACAAACACCATATCCTAGAAAATCGTGAATATTCCAAGCCACAATACCATGAACCGTAATATGTCTTTCATTGATGCTTTTTGATACATCAATGACATTAATACCTCTCCATAACTCTTGAAGATTGTCAATGAGAGGAGCAAGATATATATTCATATCTTTAACTTCTCTTTTGCCTGGAATTAAAAGTGAAAGCATTAAATGTTCCTTTTTAATGCTAAGATATGGCGGAAGATTGTAGTTTATGACTACCACTGGTCATGTTGACCATTTACTGGATTTCATGGAGAATGGATTAACCCCATCTAATGCAACTCCTAACTTTAGATTGTGTGGATTTTGTGCAAATTCAGGCCATGTAGAATCAATATGCTGAAAAGCAACACTATCATGAGGAATTCTGATTATTCCATCAGTACTTTTGTGATCATGTCCCCAAGTCAAAAGCTTTTATAATTCGGGGCTTTGAAACATATGTCTAATCCGTGGAGCCAATGGAAAATGTCTCAATACCTTTTTTGGGACTTTATCTTCTTCGCCCTTATATCGAGGAGATTGACATTTGGGACATGTCAAAGAGTCTACATACTCACCTCTATATAAAATACAATCGTTAGGACATGCATGTAAACATTGATAATCTATACCAAGATTGTTTATTATCTTCTTCATTTCACCATGTGAGGTAGGAAGAATATTCTGACTTGGTAAAAACTTTTCAGATAATAACCTGAAAGTTTATCAAAAAAAGATATATTAAAAAAAGTATATATATATATATATATATGCATATAATTATATATGTGTATGCTTATGTGCATCTTTCAAAATATTCACGAAAAATTTGATTGTTTTGGATGGCAGGATACGATTGTTTGTTTTGGAGGATATGAAGTATGTACCTTCATTGAATGATTTGTCGATTCTATCATATGTTCAGTTTGAAAGTGTGGGATGCAGGTTTATAATTGCTATTCAAAGAATTTGGCACTGTTTATAGGCCATATGATGGTGACCTGGATGAATCGCATGCACAGACGTTACTCAAGATAGAGCAACCTGATTATAAGGGACTAGTGCCAGCAAGATTCCTGGGGTATGCAATAAACCTCTTGCATGTCAATGATGAGCATCTCAACTTTAGGATACAAAGTGGAAATCATGGTGGCTTGAGAGGATCACTTTTATACAGCTTCTTCAAAGAACTTCAGGTTTATTACACTGACGTTTTTTGAACAAGCTGTATTAAAGTGATCCTTTCAAGCCACCATGATTTCCACTTTGTATCCTAAAGTTCATATGCTCATCATTGACATGCAAGAGGTCTACTACATACCCCAAGAATGTTGCTAGCACTAGTCCATTATAATCAGATTGCTCTATCTTGAGTAACCTCTGTGCATGTGATTCATCCAGGTCACCATTGTATGGCCTATAAACAGTGCCAAATTCTTTGAATAGCAATTATAAATCCGGTTCTCACACTTTCAAGCTGAACATATGATAGAATCGACAAATCATTGAATGAAGGTATATACTTCATATCCTGCAAAACAAACAATCGTATCCTGCCATCCAAACAATCAAATTTTTCACGAATATTTTAAAAGATGCATTAATAGTTTTAAAAATGCATATATATATAAATAGATAGAAAATTGAAAATTATACCTTAATAGTGTCGAAAGAGATACATTACTCCATCCAAAACGATTTTTAAGATTGAGAATAAGTAAGCTCGCACTTAGTCATGTCAAACGACTTCCTTCATATACATGCTTTAGACATTCCTCTCGAAGATATTTCTCGTTTTTTAAAATATCAATGCTCTCACTGTCATTTTGATACCAATCCTCAATAAAATCTGCCATGCCATCATCTTCATCATTGTCGCACAAATCTTGTACTTTATCGTCTTTTGAATATAGATCTTTCAACTTTGCATATTGCACAGGATTACTTTTGTGTAGCCTCCTCATGGAAGCTTCTGATAAATGAGGTCTTACTGGTAATTGTGAATGCTGTGGACGAATATCATCAACATCATATGTTGGAATCTACACATATAAATAAAATTCATTAGTATTCCATAAATGAATAAAAAGTAAACTTTAAATATAAAATTAAGTATATAACTTATTAAATATGGATAGAAATTTTTTATTCTCTCTAGCTAAAAGGTGCTCTTGGAGGCATTAGGGGAAAAAATGAACCCTGCATGGGCATTGTAAGGATTCCTAATTTTCAGGGATTAAATGCTTAATCTAAGAGATTAGAGGGGCAAAAAAAAACACTAGTGGTATTCTCAAATAAAATATTGTTTGCAATAATTTTGTATTTGAATGTTCAAATGGAAATATTTGTAGCCTTTGGATGATCTCATTGTATGGTTGAGATTTGACGACGTGAGAAAGTAGAGAGAGATTGAACTGTCAGCTGTGGGGCATGTCAGAATCTCACATCATACTGTTGCACATTGTTCTGTAGGTTTTGTGACCATAAGATCTTTGTCAATCGGACGGTTTACCGGATTTCGGGCTGAGCTCAAGAAGCGCACGCACGCCAGCCGTTGGATAGCTCCATCATCGGATGGCACAGGGTAAAAGGTGCATGGACTGTGAGGATCAAGAAGGCGGCAATGCTTCTCAGCCATACGATTACCTATGGATCCAATGGTGCCGAATTAAGCCGCCCAAAATCTCCCAGATTCAAATGAAGCCATCCGATTCGAAGCTTCATCCTATGGCTCACAATTAAAAGCGCATTTTTCAAGCCTTCTCAAATCTCAGCCATGCATTTCAAATAAATCCAAGGGTCCAAAAGCAAGGATGCCTTGAATTTTGACATTCAACCTTAGCCTTTGGATCTTTTAGCTAATCCAAGGGTTCTAGTTCATTTGCATGTCTTTCAAAACCATCCATCTAGACAAAACCATCAGTTTTAGGTGGTTTTGTCCTCTTTGACCACACAAAAACAAGGGAAGTCTATGCCTAGTCTATGTGATTAAGAGACTAGACTCTATCCACCACCCTCTTCTCATTGGTCCATGACTAATCACTCCTTAATCTAAAAGGCCCATGCAGGGTTCATTTTTTTCCCTAATGGTCTACGCCATCCATAATTCACTAATAATTCATCACCGGCATGTAATGTAGTAATAGCATTGACAACTATGTATCTTGATACATCTCTACTCATGTATGGTGATTCATGACTATTTTCACGCTCTTCAAATGTGCAATTAGTCCTTGAACTATTATGTAACCCTCAACTACTATTTATTAAACCTGCTATATTTCCATGTGTGTAATGTCTTCCATCAATATATAATCTTTCATTTTCTTCATGTAAAATCCTTCTACTAGTAAGGGATGCTGCGTTCAAGCATATTCCATAAGTACTCATGCTTTGAACATAACGTGAAAGCCGATGCCAATCTCCCCATCCATATATAGGACCAAAAAATGACATTAGAGTGACTTCAGAGTTTGGAGGCACATACAAATCCTCTACAATAAAGAGACCACGACTAACATTAGTAATAGTGGATGGAGCAATCATATAGCGATTACCCCAAAAGTTGAAAACCTCTCCATCTAAAGGAAGTGGTCCTCTATTCCATCCTCCATATCTTCTTCTATCATATGTTTGTACTAAAGAACGATCATGAGCTGGCAATGGATAATCTCCAGCCATTTTAGTCTCCAAACCAAGAGGTAGAGGATTTCTAGAAACCTCTGCTTGTAATTGATGAACAACAAGTCCATGACGTGTGCGAGGTATATTAACATTATAAGAAAAATTATCATCATCATCATCATCGAGCAAGTATTCATGTATATCAACAACAGTAATTTGATTTTGTATATGGTTTTAAAATAAAATAATGACATTAATATATATAAAAAATACATACCCAAGCATTATCACGTTGACCAGGTGATGGTGCATGCTCAAAAGTGTTGAAGATAAATGTACAAGCTCATTTTCATATGAGCCATGCTTGGATAAATTTACCAAATATAAAGATAAAGAAAAAGTAGAGGAAAAAAGAAAAAAATAATAAAAGAAAAAGTCTAGTCAAAATTCATGATGAGCAAGAGATACAATAACTTGCCTTGTAGTTAGTAGCATGTAGTGGAGAAAGTGGTGAGTTAAGAAGAAGGCACAAACTTCTTCACATGCTCATTGGTTATAAAAGTGAAGTGGGAGCACATTCAAAACAAGGAGAGAAAGAGGCAAGAGCTCACAGTAGTCGGATCTAGCCATTTTGTCATTTTGTCTTCCCTTAGACTCCTTCCAGCCGCACGTTAATTTGTACATAGCTCTATTGCATAGCTCATATCTCAGTGGATATGTAACCATTTTGTGTGTTTAAACATTCATTAAGAAAGTTTATCTTGTGTTCTTTTTGCATATCAAATATCTCTTTGAAAGCTTATGTACTTTGTGAGATATCAGCGAAAGAGTGAAGTCCAGTTTTTCAGTATACCTATGTAGATAGGTAGTCTATTTTGGTTGGTTAAATTTCCTGACCAAAACATATCCAAATTGTGTGATTTTTATCTTTTTAGAAAGCTCTTGACATCTACTTTCATTGTCCCAAATATCTCATTGAGATCATTTATATTCTGTGAGATATCTGTCAAAGAGTAAAGTCGAGTTTTATAGTGTACTTATGTGTGCAGGTGGTCTGATTTGGTCAGTTGAGTTCCCTGACCAAAACTCATCCAAATTACTTGTTTTCTAGCTTGTTGGAAAGCTATTTGTGTCTACGTTCTGTACCAAATATCTTTCTCAAAGGATATATATTCAGAGAGTTATCAGTTTGAGAGTGAAGCTCAATTCTTCAGCATACCTGTGTGGACAGGTAGTTCATCTTTGTCAGTTGTGTTTCCTAATCAAAACTTGTCCAAATTAAGTTATTTATGGCTTGTTAGAAAGCTCTTCTTGTCTACTTTGATTGAATAAAGGCTCAAGTCCATTTGAGTTTTGTATTAAGAGCAGCAAGCTATCTAAGGTGCAGCTATTTGTCCAAGTGCTGGACATACAAGGGTTGTTCACTACACATTTCCGTTGCGCATAGGAGAACTCATTCTCCACAGTTGGTATCAGAGCGAAATTGGTGTTGAAGCTTCATCATCAGAGCTGAAGTTGAAGCAAAGCAAAAGAGGAGCTACAAAACAAGAGGGAGCTACAAAACAAGAGGGAGCTTCACAAATGCAAGAGAAATTGACTATAACTATTCGAGGTAACTCTCAAAGTCTTTGATACTCTTCAATGGCTGACTTGGTTCAACAAGTAGAGAAGTTGGATAAGGATAACTATCCCGTGTGGAGGTTTAGAATGACCACCTATCTAATGGGCAAAGGCTTATGGGGTATTGTGAGCGGCGATGATGCTCAACCTCAAATCAATCAAGCTATGGCCACCGAAGTCCAAAGGAGGTAAGCAAAAGAATGGGAAGAGAGGAATAGGAGAGTCATGTTCCTCATTTCGCAAGTCATTACTAATGCCATGGTAGGTCATATTCAACATCTAGAGAAAGCTAAGGATGCTTGGGAAGCTCTTGAAAGGATGTATTCAACAAATACCAAAGCTAGGAAACTTCAACTCAAGAATGAGTTGAACACAATCAAGAAAAGTTCGAGTCAATCCATAGCTGAATATACTTTGAAGATTAAGGAGCTAAGCGATGCTTTAGCTTCTATTGGCACAACGGTTGAAGACGAAGATCTTGTCTGTTATACTCTCAATGGCTTGAGAGAAGATGAAAGATGGAAGCCTTTTATAACTTCCATTAACTTGAAAGATGTATATCCAGGTTTTGAACAACTAATCGCTCATCTTGTCACAGAAGAGCTTAGCTTCGGTGGTCCCAAAGGAAAGGACAGCCACAAGCAAATGTTATATGCAGGTCGAGGTAAAGGAAGAAACTCAAGAGGAGGCTCAAGAGGAAAAGGAAGAGGTCACAACCACTCCAACTACAATCAAAACAATTCAAAAGAACACAAGGATGCAACAAATGCCAACACACAAGGAAGAGGTCGAGGTAGAAGTAGAGGAAGAGGCCGAAGCTTCTACAATTCTCATAAAGGTATAAATATGCTATCATTGTGGTAAAGTAGGACACTATGCTAGTGATTGTTGGCTGAAGAATGGAAGACCAAATGGAGGCAATCAAAGGAACCAAAGCAACTATGCAAGCACCTCAAGTGAAGGAAGCAAGGACACACTACTTGCAATGAGACGTGAGTATAGACGCTCTTGTGATGATGACAAAAAATGGTACATTGATTCAGGTTGTAGTAACCATATGTCATGCCAAGGAAGTTTGTTCACTAATCTACAGGTACCAAGTGGAAAAGGATGTTTTGAAACATCTGATGATACTCAACACATGATTGAACATATTGGAGATATAAGGATTGGAGATACAAGTAGAGCAAAGGTACCATCTAATGTTCTTCATGTTCCTATAATTTCAAAGAACTTGATTTCAGTAGGACAAATGGTGGAGAAGGGTTATCATGTCATATTCAATGAGAATGGGTACTTCATAAAGAATCCAAAGGAAGACTTCAAGGTCATTGCTCGAGGTAGAAGAGAAGGAGGGATGTTCACTTTGGACGTCCAACATCCACATGGAAAGGTCATGTACATTCAATGTGGGAACAAGAAGATTTCAAAGATGGAATTATGGCACAAAAGAATAGGACACATCAACATTCCAAAGCTGAAGGACATGAGCAAACATGAAGTGGTAATAGGTCTTCCAAAATTTAATAGCATTGGACTACATGAGTTATATGAAGCTTGTCAACTAGGAAAGCAAACGAAGCAGCCATTCAAGAGGAGCAATTATGTGGCTCCAAATGTCTTGGACTTGATACATACGGATGTATGGGGACCAACCCAAGAGGCATCAATGGCTGGTAATAGATTTTTTGTCACCTTCATTGATGATCACTCAAGAAAGGTATGGCTATTTTGTATGAAGCAAAAATCAGAGGTGTTTTCTATATTCAAAAGATTCAAAGTTGAAGTTGAAAAGGAAACAAGAAGGTCTATCAAAACGTTAAGGTCCTATGGTGGAGGAGAATACTTCTCCAAAGAATTTTCAGATTTTCTACAAGAGAATGGGATCAAAAGGCAATTCACTTGTAGGTATACACCACAACAAAATGGAGTAGCTGAGATGAAAAATAGGCAAATTGCTGAAATTGCAAGATGCATGCTCAACGAGATGAAGGTACCATTGTACTATTGGGCTGAAGCTACCACAACCGCCATTTACTTGATGAATAGGTGCACAACATCGGGAATACATCACTTGACTCCAGAAGAGTTATATTCCGGTAAGAAACCTGATCTTACACACCTCAAAGTGTTTGGATGTGTTTGCTTTGTTCACATTCCACAAGAAGTTAGAATAAAGATGGAACCAAGATAAAAAAAATGCATTTTCATCGGCTACTCGATGGAGCAAAAAGGATACAAGTGTTACAGCCCTAGAACAAAGGAATTAAGAGTCTCGCAAGATGTGGTCTTTGATGAACTAAGACCATGGTATGAAGATAAAGGAAAAGAAAAGGTTCTTGAAGAAGATTGTGATGATTATACAGGAACAAATCAAAGAGAAGCTCAACAATCAAGCACAAAGCTTTCAGGTCCAGAGGCATCTACATCAAATGAAGAATGTTCAACATGGAGGAGGAGTCATTCCTTGTCTCCAAATTCAACTCATAGTAGAGCTAAAGAAGCAAGTACTACTCCAAACAGTGAGGTAGATGCAAGCGAAGGAGAATATGAAGAGGTAATCACTCCGATGGTAAAGCTAAATAGGTTAAAGAAGCAACTTTCTAAAGGCAATGAAAGAAGATCTTCAAGGACAAGGTATCCAACTCAAAGGTTGAGTTATGATAGTTTTATGGCGACACATTTTGCATACATGATGCAGGTTATCAAAGACAAAGAGCCTGAGACATATGAAGAAGCTTGCACACAAAAGGAATGGAAACAAGCTAAGAAAGAGGAGATCAAAGCTCTCAAAGATAATCACACATGGGAGCTAGTGCCAAAGAAAGAAGGTATGAAGATTGTTCCAAACAAATGGGTGTTTAAATAAAGAGGAATGTTGATGGTTCACTAGCTAGATATAAAGCTAGATTAGTTGCCAAAGGATTTAAACAAACACAAGGCATAGATTATGATGAAGTTTTCAGCCCTGTTGCAAAGATGGGAACTATCAGAACATTAATTGCAATTGGTGCTTAAAGGAGATAACCATTATAGATGGATAATTCTTTACTTCATGAAGGAGAAAGATGAAGTATTTACTTGTTTCAAAAAGTATTTGGCATTAGTTGATAACCAAACAGGTAGAAGCTTGAAGAGGATCATATATGATGGAGGTGGTGAGTACTTCTCACATGAATTTGACACATTCCTATAGGACAGAGGTATAAAGAGAGAGATCACAACAAGGTACACTCCTGAACTAAATGGAGTGGGAGAAAGGAGGAATAGATTGATAGTAGAGGCTGCAAGATCAATGTTGAATGAAAAGAAACTACCAAATTACCTATGGGCAGAGGCTGTTTCCATAGCCACATACTTGATTAATAGGCTTCCATCCAAATCCTAGGATGGAATGACACCATATGAGGGATGGAATGGAAGGAGACCCTCATTGGACCATTGTAAAATCTTTGGGTTCATTGCTTATGCAGATATTCCTTCATAGATTAGAGGGAAACTTGATCCAAAAGTTAAAAGGTGTATATTCATTGGCTATGACCAAAACCAAAAGGGATATAGGTTTTACAATCGCGCTAACAAAGGTTTTACAGTTAGTAGGGATGTGGTGTTCGATGAAAATAATTCATGATTTGAAGATGATTGCAAGAAGATCAAGTTACCTTATCACTTGGAAAGTGATTTTCCAACTCTCACTCAAGAAGATCAACAAATATTAGAAGATGTCAACTCAGAGGATGAAGAGCAGATTGACTTCAAGGCTTGGAAGTCAAAGGTCAAGACCACGTTCAAGCAACTGGAAGATATTCCCGAGTCTTCCCATTAAGCACTCAAAAGATCTCAAAGGAAGAGTAAAAAACCCATAAGGTATGGTATGGCTATGATACATCATTAGTCACCAAGCATTTTTTGTACATCACTAAACAATCCATGGCAGAAGATCCTTCTTCATTTGAAGAAGCCAATGAGAAGGAAGAATGGAGAGAAGCCATGCAGGAAGAAATTGAAGCACTTCAAAAAACAACACTTGGGATTTGGTTCCGAATAAGCCAAGTATGAAGGTAATAGGATCCGGGTGGATATATAAAATCAAGAAGAATTCAGATGGTTTTATAGACAGGTATGAAGGAAGGCTAGTGGCAAAGGGGTTTGCTCAAACCCATGGACTGGATTATGAGGAGACCTTTTCACCTGTGGCTAACATGCCAACAATCAGGGTTTTGGTAAGTGTGGCTGTATCAAAAAATTGGAACCTATATCAGTTAGATGTCAAGAATGCATTCCTAAATGGATGAATCTCGGAAGAAGTTTATATGGCTCAACCACCATGGTATGAAGACAAGGACAAACTAGGTTATGTGTGCAAGCTAAGGAAAGCACTCTATGTTCTATAGCAAACTCCTAGAGCTTGGAGCCATAGACTTGTCACATATTTGCAGAATCAAGGATTTATTGCTAGCAAAGCAGATTCTTCTTTGTTCATAAAGAAGACTAATTCAAAATTTATCTACTTATGTGTTTATGTGGATGACATTATCATTACAGGGAATAATGCTAATGGCATCAAGCAGATTAAAGCTCAAATGATGGAAGAGTTTAAAATCAGTGATAACATACTTTCTTGGATTAGAAGTTCTATACACAGATTCTGGAATCTTTATTACTTAGAGGAAGTACATTCATGATATGTTGGTGAAACTCAATATGGAGAACACCAAAATTGCAGGTACACCCATGGAACTCAACCACAAACTTAGTTCTCACGAGGGAGAACTTCTTGAGGATATTACAGATTACCAAAACCTTGTTGGGAGTCTCAATTATGCAACCCTAACAAGGGTATACATATGTTATGGACTAAGTACATTAAGTCAGTTTATGCATACATGTTAGCCCACAATTTGGTTGGTTTTGATGCACTAATGTGGTTCTATTTGGCAGGAAATACGTTTGATTTCAGGTACTTGAAGAATGAATTTGATGATTGATGAGAAACATGTGGAGATATTGATTGCAGGATGTGGAGAAAAGGGATTGAGCATGGAGGAGCCTCCTAAGAACATAGGGAATATTGATGTGCAAAGGAAATTAGAAACGGTTTTGTTTCAAGGGGGGATGCTTTCTTATCAAACATCAAATACAATCGCTTGACCGATTTCCGGAAATTGATCTTCGACACATCGTTGGAAAAATTCAGAGATGTGGAGGAACAAAGGCACGAAGGAGACTGCGGGTTTTTTGGGTCGGTATCGTCTATAAATGCGAAGTAGAGGTGACTATGATGGGGGCCTCCAGCGTTTGGTTTGTAATTTGAAGATGCAAATGTCTTTTTATCCGTAGGCAGGAGAAGGTGGGGCAGTGATTGTTTATAGTATTTCACAAGTTTTAGCAGTTAGCTTCTGTTCTTCTCCTTCAATAGTATGTGGAAATGAATGTCATCCTTTATGATTCATGCCATGGGGATTGATCCTGTTGCAAGATACTGCTAAAGGTCCACAATTGCTGATGTATGGCTAAGAAGAGAGCTTCTTAATGGTTTCTCTATATATGTACGCCAGTTTTTGGGTAGAATTGAGGCCCTGGAATTATATAATGTCCTTTGTGATGCATCAAATGTGCCTTCGACCTCATCCAGGTAGAGGAAGACACACAAGATTTATTGATGAAAGTGGTGCAAAAGCTGAGGATGGGGGGCCTTATCAAAAAAGAGAGGAGCAAAAATCATCGGGCGTTCTCTCCCTCTCGTTTTTCACGAACAGATAGGGTGGGCTATGTGCAGCCGTGTGCAGAGCTCTGTAGAGAGCATTCGAGGGGACGCCCAGCTTTTCCAAAGAACTCGACCGCTCATGCGCTTGAAAGGTTTTGAATTTGGCTACTCAATAGATTCGGTGTGTTGCTCGTTGCCTCGCCAAAATGTAGCATGCAAAATTTTGCTGCGTGTCCTGCATACACATTCGAATCCAGGTTTAATAACCAGGTGCGTAAACCTCTCTGGAATAGTCATTGGGTACACACTGCAATGTTACATCTCTAGAATAGCCATTGTGTAAAGTGTGAGTTAAGAACCTGGTTTAATAATCAGTGAGAAAAACTTGCATATACGTTGAAGTTTTAAAGTATTGTAGTTTGTGGAAAAGTCACTGCATTAAGCTTTCTTATTGAGCGCATGACTCTCTGGAAACCATTCAGCAATTTTAGCAATGATCAATGATTCAAGAATCATTCATTCGTGAGTCTTGAACAATGTAAACAACCAATCACAAGCCTTGGTGTCATGGTTATCGGCTCAAATTCCTAATAGCATTTGAATGTGCATAGTGATCATTGAACACTGTGTGCACTACGAGGATGCAACATTGAACTCTTGAGGCTCTAAAGAATTACAAGTTCCTTTCACCTTAAACCTACAATCATCGAGGTCCTAAGATCCAAGTTTCTTCGATTCTTTTATGCCTCGAACTCTAACGTTTCACCTTTTGTACGCACATGCTACAACCATTTAAGCTTCAGCCCCGATCTCCTCCACCTTCAGGTAAAGTGATTCAAATCTTACCAAGCATGCTCATGTTGCTTCAAGACTTCAAGAGTAGTTGCTTTAAGTTGCAACTTGGTTGACTATGTGCACTGTGTGATGTTGCATGAAAACTTGGAAACTCTCTCTAGACCCTCAGGGTTGCAAGTTGCAACTTGCCCTTCACTCCATTGGTGATAAACTGTATATACTCATTATTGTATAACGATTCAAAGAGTGCAACAACTATCTGGTTATTTGGTTGAAGCCATACATCTCCATATTGTAGCCAAAGACATATGTATATTGATGCCATGAAGGCATTGTTATATGACTGTAATATTCTTCTTGCGGTGGCTGAAAAGAAAAAAAAAATGAAGACTCTGAATGCAACAGCAGTGATTGTCTTTTAGATACATTCTTGATGACAGAGCTTGATTAACTTTACGTCTCTCCTTTGAATGAAGACTTTCATTTTTAAAGGTTCATATTGAAATGGATAAAGCATGTTTCCGGTTTTTTTCTTTTGTGTTGTTTTGTCCGGACTAATTTGATGTAATTTGAGACCATAGCTAAAGTGGAAAAACAAAGATTTAATGATTTTGAACTTGCATTTGAAAGTCTGTTGTTATGCTTTGTGAAGCAATCATATTCAAAGAAAAAACAGATCATATGGAAACACGATTCACTCAAGTTGAAGTTTATGCTCTTTGTGATCATTACAAGACATTTGATTGCTAGTTCTTCAAGCGCTTTGGCTTTTGGCTAACGAGTGTCAATTCGAGTTGATATTACTAATACAAAAGCTATTTTGATATTAATACACTCGTAAGGCTTCTAACATTAGAGAACACTCTGCAATATTCATAGGAACGTTCGACTTCACAGGGGCTTGAGGTAACTTGAGAGAAGTATCTTTTTTCATACTTAATTGTAAATGGCTTGTTAAATGGGTTTAATGTCTTTGATGATGCTCTATGTGCACTTTGCATTATTTCTACCCTCCTTTCCACGATCCTTTCGACAACGGTTGTTTATGCTTTTAAATTCATAAGAGTGCTATCATGTTTGGTAAGTTTGCCGGGAACATATGAGCTAGTGCATAGATATAGGAATAATCCATTGCGAGATAATTGTGGGCTCTAGGTAATCCAATTGGACCGATTCCGAGGGATTTGAACAAAATAAAGTCTCGTATAATCACTTTTTCCTTGGGCTCAAGACCAAACATTTTGGTGTGTTTGCCGGGAATTGGCTTAGCACATCTCATCGAGAGTGCTACGAGTTCGCTTGGTGCCCCAATCGTGTGGCACAGCCGAGTCGATCCCAAATCTTCTTTGATCTTCATGAAAGAAATGGCCCAACAAGAGCAAGCATGTGGTTTTGAGAAGACCAACATGAGGCAAATGAATTCTGGACGAAATAGGAGATGCATATATTCTCATTCGACCATGAGAGATCATGCGAACCGAGGGTGGCGATTTGGCCCGATATCAAATTATGTGAGATGCTGGTGTTGCAAGCAGATTGGACATATAGCCAAATATTGCCCTCGCGTATGCACCCCGCTGGATTTTGTCCCCACATGTGTGGACTGCGGGAAAAAGAGACTATGCGAGCACGTGTGTGGGCTCAAAAGAGGTGACTGACATAAAGGTCGCAACGAATCAGTCTGATAGGTGTTTATCCTCTTTGTATGTGGAAGTTGACAAGGGTGGAGTTACTTCGTCGACGGAGACTGCGAGAACAAGTAAAAGAAAGGACACTGGATCTCAAACATTGCAAATTACTAATGTGTTCATCTTATGCATTATTTTGACCATCATAACACAAACCATTTTATGTGTTGTATAGTATTACAAATATGGTGTTCTTGGTCTCATGGAAGACACTTTCGGATTGAACACATCGATGAAAATATGTCTACTTTTGATAATGGGATGATGATCAACTTTCTTCAAAAAAGTAGAGCTAGTGCAAGAGACGACAATGCCAAAGAAGGCCAACTTGAGCATTGGGGAGTGATCCAAGAAATCTTGAAGCTATCATTACAGAGGTTTGACCACTTTATGTTTGATGTGAAGTGGTTCAAAGTAGTTACTGTTGGAAATGAAACAATGAAGTGGGACAAGATTGGTTTGCTTCAAGTAGACTCCATGAAGCTATGGATGGATAAAAGAGATGCATTTGTACTTCTCAAACATTGTGAGCAGTTTATCTTTATACCAGATCCAAAAGAACCATAGAGGCTATTTGTTTTACAAGTCTCTCCATGTAACAAACAAATTTGTGAGGACGTGGACATAGAAGAATGTTCATGTGTAGTGGACTGTGAGATGCATGCAGTAGTAGAAGAGGAACACATCACTATCCCAGAGGAAGAGCCCTTTGAAGAAGACCAAGTACACAAGACATAATAGACGATATGATGTACAAGGATAATGATCAAGAAGGGACAACTATCCAAGAGATCTGAAAGTTTCTAACATAGAGATAGATATGCTTTACGTGTCAGATCTCTAAGAGGATGCTATAATAGGAGACTTATGAAACAAGCAATTATATGTACTTATTTGTGTTTACAATGAAATGAAGCCTTAGTTCAATGCTTTTCTAACTCTTTTATGTTTTTTCTTACGCTATTGTTTGTTTGTATTATTGTTATTATTTGTATGGTAATTATTTGAGTTATCTATTGCAGAGCATGATGGGAAACAGTCCATCGCTCAGTACCAAGGAACTGATTTTGTAAATGGTTGTTCGCGTATCCTCCGAAAGACAATATTTCATAGCTACAAGGATCACAAATTGCAAAAACTTGTGCCCATCATGAAACTTGATCCTTCTAACATCATCATTCTGTGTGAAAGTAGTCTTTAGACATCTCATGCATCTAGTAGGTGTCTGAAGCTATGAAATCACCTTTTTCACCTATTGTCTCTTCCATCTTGCAAAGCACCCAAGGAGCTCTTGATAATGAGATTATTCTATTTGGCTTGGTAACATCCCACAAATATTGCATACGAGTTTGCTCTTCTAAGTCATCCCTTTGCCCTTTGTTTTCCTTATTTTTGTTCAATGTCTTCCAGACCATCTCTCCCACATTGTTGAAAATATGCATCGGGTCCACCAAGTAAATGATCAATAACTCACTCCAATAAGAGAGATCGTGAAAGATCACAGTTGTTTCATACCAGCGAGTGATGTTCCTGCATCCCACAATTGCTTCTAATTGCTTGTTTTCATTTGTCGTTATGCTTATCGATTAATTTTTCCTTCATGTAAGACATGTCCATTAGGCAGATATCTATGATGTCCTTCGGATACAATTATCTGAAGAGCCTTGGAGTAGCATGATTCGAGTCATGGTTTGCATAGGGGACATACATTGAACCTAAAATTGATGAACCTATACGAAAAACACACACCCTAAGATGCCTTAGGTCAATGAACATAACCAATTTTAGAAAGAAAAATTGATTCATATTACCTGAACATCCACCATAATTCGATCAATCATGCATCGTCCACATAAGTATGCCTTGCACTTGTATGTGTCATCTTGTTAAATATTGACATGTCGCACACAATAATCCCATCCTATAAAGTGTGAAAATCTTCCACAATTAGTGCAAGGTATTCATCCATGTTTTTTACCTTATACTTACGTGGCACAATGCAGGCTAACAACAAATTGTTTTTTGTGGCCAGCCATGATGGGATCTTATAGTTGACGATACATACAGGCCACGTGCTCCATAAAGAGCCATGTAAACCAAATGTATTTACACAATCCATAGGTAGGCCTTGATGTATATTCATAGCCTCTCTAGCAAACAAAAATCACTTACTATCTATGTGTTTCCAAGCGTCGGAATCAATAGGCAATAGCATTATACCATCTGTAGATCTCTTCTTTGTATGCCATGACATTAATTGGGCTATGGATTTGCATCTAAACATGCTCTTGATTTTTTAGATGATAGGAAAGTGACAAAGAACCTTTACGGGGATCGCTTCACCTATAAGGTCTTTCCTAAACCTTTTCGCTCCACACTCTGAAAATATGTGGAGGTGCTTATACTCATTGTTAAAAAGAACACAATCATTTGGACAAGCATGAATCTTTTTGTAGTCCATACCCACATAAAGATTCTTTGTGTTTCCACGTGTTGGAGGTATGTCATTACCATTTGAAAAAACTAATATTTCAAAAGCCTTCAAGGGATAAACACTTACAACAATATTCATAAATAAACATATTTCAATGTAGCAATGAACTTTTAAATTCCACTCTACCTAAAAAATTCAGAGACACTACCATCGGACCATCCATAGATGTATTGAAGGTTCAACATCGCGAGCGACACATGTAGAGCAAATATTTTTGCACTATTGTAGAGTGGTAAATGAGCTAATTTTCATATTTTTTGATGTTCTTTGTTAGCTTATGACCATAAAAATTTTGTTGTATCCATGAAACCCACGACATCATCTCCACCATCGTGGTCTTTGTTCATTTCATGAAATGTATTGAGCATTTCTTCCATATATTCATTCTCTATCATGTTGCCAATAGATTTTCTTTCTGCATCCCATTTCATTCTCTTCTACCATGAGAGGTAGATGGTGCAATGTCGTGTGGGTCAATATGTTGAGCAACCAAACCATGTGACTGAAAGCATAGCCTTTGTAGTCAATCCAAAGCAAAGGGTCCATATTCTCAAATGTGTGGAGTACAAATCCATCGTTTACAAAATATCTGATGCTGCATTAGATGCAAGGACATGGCATTGTGTGTGTATGCATGTGTATGTATGTATGTATGTATGTATATACGCATATGCATGTGTATGCATGTGATTATATATATGCGTATATATGTATGTGTGTGTATGTGTATGTGTGTGTATGCAGGTGTATACATATATACGTGTGTATGTGACTTTATGTGTGTGTATATGTGTATGTTTGTGTATGTATATGTGCATGTATGTGTGTATGTATATACACATATACTCGTGTATGCATGTGACTGTATGTATGTGCATCTATCTATGTGTATGTATATGTATATGTATGTATGTATGTATGTGTATGTATATATGTGTGTGTGTCTATGTGTATGTATGTACATGTGTGTATGTGCATCTATCTATGTGTATGTATATGTGTGTGTATGCATATGTGTGTGTATGCATGTGTATGTGACTCTATGTGTATGTGTATGTAGATATATGAGTGTATGTGTGTGTATGCATATGTGTGTGTATGTCTATATGTGTGTATGTATGTATGTATGACGTGAGACCAAGTATTAGTGAAAAAATTAGCACGAAAAATGATAATAAACTTGTATAGAAATTACAAGAGCTACACACTGGACTTCTTTCTCTAATCTAGATATTAGTGGAGGAATCTAAAGAATACCTCTGGATGAAGGTAATCTGTGTGGGATTTTTCGGATGCCCTTCTTCTTCTATGCGCATGTGTAGGGATACATATCCCACATGCTGAGAAAATGTGCCTAGAGCAAGCCTTTATAAGACAGTTTAGATACTAATCTTCCATGTCCAAGGGAAGAAGAAGAGAGAACTCCCCCCTCCTCTCTTAGCTAGGTGGAAAACTGTCACGTTATCGAGTTCTGCCACATTGGCCATGGTCTAACAATGTGAACAAAAGGGTTACCCTATGACTTCTCCTATGTTTGATGCCCACGAATGAGCGTAGAAACATTTTATTTGAAACAACTTTGACCATCGCATACCACCCAACATACTCCAAGTCAATTCTTCCCCTTCTTTTGTTTTGTCAAAGAATTTAGGATCGTCGCTTGAATCCACATGAAAATATTTCCCCTCAAGAGGTCCTCAAGAAGGTGATGATGTGTAGCTCAATAAGCGAACCTTCCCCCCCTCTCTCTCTCTCTCTCATAAGCTCTGATACCAAATGAAAGATCTTAGTTAGCTACTTGCCATTCTCCTTCCAACCTTAAATAGCCCTTGCCTTTGGCACATGTAGAGTCTTCTCGGATTCTCATGCAAGAGCCTTGGCTCCCCCAAGCTCTAGTCCTTGATTCGTCTTAGGATCCTTGATGAAATGTAGGCAGATCAATGGTAGACCATGGTGTTCTAGATAAATATAACAATAACAAAGGATAAAATAATGTGTGTCGAACTAAGACAAAAAGATCCGACTAATGTTCATCAACACGATTTGACTGAAGCACATATTAAAAGCCAAAAAGCTTTGACTCAATACATTTAAAACTTAAAACAATCCATTTTTGAGAACAAGAAATGGATACAACTCAAGGACATGGATCCCAAAATCAAGGTAACTCATGAGGGTTGTGTTCTCCTTAGAAGCCATGTTCTTTCATCGGGATGCTAGGATAGAAAATCAATAAAATAAAATAGTGACATGTGTCCCAAAATGACTCATGTGGAGGGGGGAGGGATACAATTGATAAGGTCACTAACACTTAAGAAAGAGACGATTTTTGACAAGAAAACCCAATATAAAATGGACCATAAGTTGGCCAAGAATCAAATGGGATATCCTCCTTTGGAAGATTGTGTATGGAGGAATTTGGACTAATGCTAAGGCGTTATGATTAAAGATCATCCCTCCTTGGTGTAAAACGTGCATGAGAGAAAATTTAGCCATGTCTTCTTTGCGTATCCCAAATGTGCTCAAATTTGGAGAAAATTACAAAAGTTTATGTAACTACATGAAAAAATTACGTTGGACGTAAAAATCAACTACCAACAAAATTTTTCCCCATTCTCTCACATTCTTACCTTATCCACTCGACAAGAGGTTTACCTTCTTTGTATTCCTCTCTATTTTTTTTTTTTGGTTTCCTATGTTCATTATCGAGCCTTTAAAAAACAGTAGCCTTGTTTGCAGAGTGAGCATTAATAGCGGATTGCCTACATTAAATTTTTCGCCGCTACATGCATGTGCCTGAGGTTTGAGCGTACGATAGTGCATGACGAAGTTACCACCTTGCTACGTTCCATAAATAAAGCAGTAAGTGGCCTTGAAAGGTACGAACAGACTTGCTTCACGCTCTTGCGTCTCTTCTTCTGCAGCCATCTCCAGCACAGAAGTGCAGATGGGTTTCTGCGCTCTCTTTTCGGGACATAATTGTTGCAACCGAAAGAATCAAAACAGCATGAGTTCCTGGCATCTCTTTCTCTCTCGCTCTCTCTATCCAATCTGTAGGAAAGCAAGTCGATTCGCGCAAAGCTCAATGCAAAAGTAACGAGCTGCCGAGAAGACGCCAGCGTCGGAGAAACAGGACGAAGGCTTACCGAAGCTGCAGCTGAAGGCTTGTGAGAGCTTCCTAAACAATCTCAGCAAGTGAAGCTACACGAAAAACAAGGTTGGTTCTTATGCCAACTTAGTGGCCGTCGAATACAAGGCCCCGTGCCTGGTGCTCTCGTTTGGTTCTAGTCTTGTTGATGTAGTTCCTGCAGTCTTGGTGTCCAGCGTGGTAGAAAAACGTATCTAGAGGTTGTCGAAAGGTCTTAACGCTGCGTATGCAGGAGGCTAGTGTTAAATTGGTAATAACAAAGATTGATGCTGAGTGAGACCAAACAATAGTGAAGAATTTGGCATGGAAAACACGATACTAAACTTGTATAGAAATTACAAGCGCATATGCACTGCACTTCTTTCTCTAACCTAGATTGATGCTGATGTGAGACCAAATATTAGTGAAAAAAATTGGTACGGAAAACATGATAATAAACTTGTATAGAAATCCCAAGCGCTACGCACTGATAATCACATGATATCGGTGTGGGAATCTGAAGAATACCTCCTCATCAAGGTAATCTGCTTGGCAGCGTGGAAAGCCTTTGCTAGTAACAATGGGAGCTCGAAAAATGACGGGTGAAACTGCAGGTTCACATAGCTCGTTTCCTATTCCTACTTACAATGCCTCCTCTAGTAGAACCAGCATCTAATAATGACCATACAGCGTGGTCGGACTGTGATATACAAGAAAGGGCAAAAAAAACTGCATGCCTACATGCACCATTCTTGAGTTTTCTGCCCCCTTTGTCATATGCCTGTATGATTATGAAGTGCACCCTATAAGATGATAGCACGGTTGCATTTAGGTATGTAATGAATGGCTAATAGGCTGCTGCTTAGTTATAGCGCATGCGTTAAAACAAAAATGCCACATCATGATGATAGTTAAGCTTCATCAAGGTGTAAACTCATCGTTTATGTGATGGCTTTCCATTACCTCAGTAATCCTGAATTCTTGACCTCAGTGAATTCCTTCTTAAAAGAACTCTTAAAAGAGTACCGAATTTCAATCATAATTTCTCTATTAGATGTCCTTCATAAGAGTCACATAGTAAAGGCCGTTCCCAAAAGTTGTCTGCATAGGACCACATACATCACTATGAAAAAGCTGAAATTCATGAGTACCTCGAGCTGAACCATCTTTTGGGAAGGATGAACATTGTATTTTACCCAAAATACAACCTTCACAGACATATTTACAAGGTGTTTCAAGTTTGGGCAGAGAGGACAATTATCATAATCTTTGGATGTTTCGATGAAAGTATGTCACTTTTAGGTATTCATATCCTAAGATATATATTAGATAAATTACAATTTACTCATATCCTAAGATATGTATTAAGTAAATTACAATTTATGACACCAAGAAAATGCATATACATATGGGAAATCATATAGCTACTAAAGCTCATAGCTTGTAGATATCTTGAATTCTTCAAGATTTTGATAGTAAAATTATGATAAACATCTATCTCACATATATAGTATCATTGGTCCCTCATTTTCAAGACCTACACTCTCACTACCACCTTCAATGTGCCTCCTCCATCTCATGCCAATAGCAACTCATACCACCCCACCTATACAAGAGGGAAAACACCTCGATTTATGCTTTTACAAGAATAATATATGGTAGATACTCACCATAATTGAAAGATTCAAGTGAAATCTTTGCATTTTTGGATTGAAATTTTAACAAGCTCAATGGAGTAATACTAAGAATTAGTCCACTCAAGTGCCAAGAGGTTAAAATGAAGGAATTTTTTTAACCCAAAAAAGAATAATCCACCTAGTTGATAGTGCAAGCATGTCTAACTTGATGCAAAAGATATCTCATCATAAATGCTTTCCAAGACTTAAAATTGATGAATAATATAGTATATCTTATAAGGAGCGTATCACCATTCACATGAAATTTTTTAATTGCATAAGAGCTTAATGCATATGCATATGAAAAATGATAAGAAATTTACAAATATAAACATGTCATTTAGTCAAAAGAATCATAAGAAAATTTTCCTAAAAGGAAGAAAATTTGTTGCATACACATAGTACAAAAGGTTATAAATTTTCACATGTCATTTGACAAAAAAAATCCATTAGAAAGCTTTGCTAATAGATAAACATAACTCTTGAAAAGAACAATTTTGGATCTAGTTTGAGTATTCAAAAACACTTATCAAATACTTCGAAATATCAATTTGAACAAAATGTTAATGTGAAAAACATTATATAACTTGAATAATGAAGCATTTCTTTCAAGCAACTAAGCATTTAGCAAATACATGAGGATAATTTATTAGTTTATAGTTCCTCACTCTTCTATTAAATGTAAGAACTGAAAAGTTTTATTATGTTTGTAAGCATCTAGTTCATGAAGTCATCGGAATTGATTCCCATAAGCTGTGTTTCCTTGGTGAATCAATATTTAAAACTCATTAACAAAAAGCTCACGTTTATGATATAAAGCACTTGAACTTCATATGATGTGAACCTTCACATTGACATTGTGGTGTTGAAATAACTTTGTTTGGTTATTGGGAAATCTGTCTACTCGAAAAATGGTGGGTTAGTATTTTTAGTTAAAAAACATTTGTGACTAAGGTACAACAAACCTGCATGAAATCCAATGACTAAGATCAAGATTTGTGTATGCTTTTAATTATGTAAAGTCAAAACACAGAATTGTGTGTGCTTAATGGACTTTTGAAGTCACTAAAGCAAGGCCCATCCAAATATCTAACCTCGTTTAAATTACTTCTGGTCAAACGGCAAGACCATGTCCTCGATACATTTTCCAAGCCACTCCAACAAGGTCCATACAATCAATACACGTGCACAAAATGAAATACAAAACTATGATTTTGCTCTCATGCACAAGAAACTAACTATCCTTGTATCTTCCATATGCATGCATTGATATTGTCTTCCCCTCCATCCCCATCGACTGTATTTTTTGCTCCACCCCCATCGACTGTATTTTTTGCTTTCTAGAAAGTGAGACACACAAGCAGTCGTCCAACAATATAAGAGCTTTATATGAACAATTGAGGTCCCTATCCTTTGACGCTCTCCTAATCCATGAACTTATCACTGAAAAAAAAAACCTAAAGAGACAATTTCTGAAATATGCTACTAAGGCCTCAAATTAAGATTTCATAGAACATGGAAATAGTTATGTTGCTCTTGTCCCTTGTATTTGTAGAAGAAAATATTTTCTCCAACATAAGATTTTGTAAGAGACAATATCCAAACTAAGTTACTGAAGCCCCCAATTAAATATAATGTACAATTAGTTCATACTTATGGCCATGATGATAATCATTTAAATGAACACATAACAGCCAAGGGAAGTTTTTCTCTTTTGTAATTAACCATAAAATAGTAAATTAAATCCTCCCTATGTGCGATACAATAATCTCGAGAGATAATGCCCAATTACGATAAAGTATGCAGATTGAAAATGTGATGCTTTCCATGCTTGGATCAACCATGTACCATCTCAAAACTCCTACTCCATGGGCTGTATGAAGCTTAATGTTAGCACACATAACATACATAAGTACACCACAAGCTGATGCATATAGAAAACCTTTCATATGCTTCTTTCTCACTTCTTGAGCAACTAGACTTGAACAGCTTCACATATGGCTGCAGTGGTGCTCTAAGTGGCTTTGCATCAGGCATATTAAACCTTTCAAGCATTTTTTCCTCTGTACTTTTGCCGAGATAGGAGCATTGTGTGTGATTGCACATCTCCTTTTACTCTCATTCCAAGGATGTGCCCGAATTCCCCAACGTCTTTGATTGGAAATGCAACATTCAGATGCTGTTTTAGATCGTTTAGCTCTTTGCTTACCAGCCAACAGCACATCATCAACATAGAGCACAATAATGACAAATCTTCCTTCAACATCCTTTTTGGTGTTCAGACAATGATTTTCTCTGCTTCATTTGAAACCAAGTTTGAGCATGAGTGCATAAAACTTTTTGTATCATTGTCTAGAAGCTTGTTTTGTTTCTCCATACGAACTTCTTTTTAACCTACATACCAAATGTCCTTTCTCGAGAATGAAAGACTTTGGACTGCTCCTCATCAAGATCAGCATGCAAGGAAACTATTTTTATATCCGTTTGGTACAGCTCTAAGTTCATGGCAGCAATGAGATAAATTACCACATGCAATATGGACATTTTGACCATAGAAGAAAACTTAGAAATCTATGCTCTCTTTTTGAGCATATTCCTTTGCAATCAAGCTTTCCTTGCACTTGGATTCAACATTCACATTCTTGATTTTATACACCCATATGTTAGGAATAGTTTTCCTTCCCTTGGGCAATTCAACCAAGTACCAAGTACTATTATCATGCAAGGCTTTAATCTCTTATTACATAGCAAGCTCCATCTTCCTTATTTTGCTTACATGAGTTGGTCCCTCTATTTGTAAGAGGCTCTCCCTTATCAGATAGCATAATGCAATACAAAGAGAGGTCATGTATTGGAGACTATTTTTGGTTTATTTTGCCAACAAAAGTCAAGAGGGCTAAGCTCACATTGCTACCCATTGGAACTCTAAACCATGAAGGGAAATCTTCTAGAGTGAGATAAGTTTAGTTAGCATCCTTCTAGTAAGGTTGAAATCAACTTGTCTGAATGTGAAGTTTGATTGAGATGATCGGCTATGGTCATTGGGTTGGGCCGATACCTTCTTATTGGCTTGAATGATCAAAAGAAGACAATCATCATCTCCATTAAGAAGATCTCTCTAAAAGAAGAGCATGATGCCACTTCTCTTGTAATGTTTGTGAGAGTGTGCATGATGGTCACTTAAGGAAAATGTTAGTAGCAAAACCAAGTACTACAGGTGTTTTGTATCCTCATATTACAAGATATCACTCTTGTGCATGGGATTGAACAACCTTTTCTCATGCCAAGATACATAATGTGTCCCTATAATGATGGATACTTGTGCAATTGATCTTTGTGGTGCAAGCGACAGGGTTGTGCATTAAGCACATGGGGAGTGCAAGAAGAGGTTTCTTATTGCCACAAGAGACATTGGCAACTAATGTTGTTTACCCAATTGAGAGTTGCCTTCCCACGTTCTTTGTTTGTGGTTGTATTTTTCTAGATCTGTGTCTAGTTTTATTTTGATTAGGAGGCTCTTTCTTTGTAGGTGTTGCATGAGAGAAAATCTCAAGAACCTTTAGAGTTTGTTTTCGTATCAGGCCATTGATCGAAGAAGAAATGAAAAGAGGTACAAATATATCCATTCCTTCCCACTTGAGGATCATTTCGCCATTGGCTAGTTTAGATGTACAAAATTGCCAAAGAGCCAATATTGTTCGAGTATGACTTGATGAATGAGATCATCATCCTTGTAGGATAAGAATTTGATGAATAATTTTCTTTTCCTAGATGCATGGGAAGTGTAATTTCTTGTAATTTCTCCAACGCATGGGGTTTGAGTATCTCCTAAGCCTATAGGAAGGCTTGGATTGGATGGCCCTTGGCCTCAAGGGTCTATACAAGGGATAACCTTATCACATTAGCTTTGACACCTAAGCCAATGGGGAATTTCACGATGGAGAGTGCCTTGACTTAACAGCTATGCATGGTCATCTATCTTTGATTGGCTTGGCATTAAAGGGAACATTGTGCCATTAGCTAGGTTTAGATCTACAAAACTATCAAAGAGCCAATCTTGCTTAGGTATTTGTTCAGTGAGATCATCATCCTTGTAGACTAAGAATCTGATGGATAATTTGTCCTTTCTTAGATGCATGAGAAGTGTAGCTTCTCCAACGCATGGGGTTTGAGTATATCCTAATCTTATCAAGTAGGATTAGATCAGGTTGATCTTGACACTCGAGCCAATGAGGGATTTCACCATATGTTTAGGAGAGTGCCCTAACTTAACAACTATGCATGGTCATCTATCTTTGATTGGCTTTCCATTAGAATGCACTTTTTTTTTTAATAAAGGACGTTCGGCCTTGGCCTATTCTCTCCGGCTTTAATTAAAATAAAGAAGAAAAGTTACAAGTGAATGGGACTAGTGCCCATGGGACCCCCCAAATCCCACAATGCAGGGGACAATTTCGGTAAGCTAGAGGTCATTACAAATGAGGTGGACAAATCTATCATCTCCTTCATGGAGGACCCATTTGGGTTTCAGCTTGTTATCTTCGAGGAGATAAATACAGTGATGCCTAAACAATAGAGATCTCTTATCTCGGGTGATTCTTTTACCTAGAAGAAACAGGGATTTCTCAATCGACCGTTCCTTTGGGGTTTGGCCAAAATTGACAGCACATTGCTCCCTCCAAATCTTCCAAAGAGTCTCACCCCTGATGGCATTCCACAGCCTTGATGAGCAGCCAACCGCCTCACCCAACAGCACTTGTTGCCAATTGATATGGTTCGTGAGCCTCAATACCCATGTCACGTGATGCCTGATAACACTAGACTTGGGGCAATCGAAGAAAAGGTGAACTAAATCTTCGATGCATCGATGGCAACGCTTGCACCATGGAGGTATACCACAAATTTTGTTAGCCCTTGCATTTGACCATATACCCTTATGCAAGATATGCCACATGAGAACAGAATTTTTGATCTCAATTAGGGGTCCCAAATAGACATGAACTTTAGTTCCCATCAAAGTTTGGTCCAAGAAAGGCACCACACCTAGTTAAGGGTGTGATGACCATCTAAGTTCTCTTTGAAGTTGGGGATTTCGGGTAGTTTCTTACCATTGCTCCATTTGAGGCCCTCTAGGCAAGGAAGATCCTGTCCACAGAGAAGGCGGGTAGTTGAGTGGTCCCACGCTAAACACCTGTCTTGAAGAAGAGTCCATTCCTCGAGGGTAACTCTATGTCTTGGGTCTAAGTCTTCGAACCTGATCCACTGGCTGGTCTCTTGTTTCCAGAGCTGTTTCCACTGTTTGAACCCCTTGTTCCATAGCCGCTTAGCAGTTTGGAGGTTCCAAGACTCCACCCCCCTAATGCCAATGATCGGGAACCAGATAGAGTCATTTTGTCTTATCCCGGCCGCCCACTTCCACTCATCACTTATCCTTATGAATTGTTTGGCTTTGTTCCAACTCTTCCATAACGAACAGATGAGGCGAGAGCCTTTAGGGGACATCGGGTGGAGGGAGAACAAAAGCGAAAGGATCCCTATGTCCTTCCAACCAGGAAGGTCGACCAAGGTAAGGTCTTTCAAGTTTCTCAAGATCAATTTAGCCCAAGAGGAATCACTATTGCTTCAAGCCTTGATAAACCACTTTGCCGCCAACTTGTCAGCCAACCCAACGATATCCAAAATACGCAAGCCCCCCGAGTCTTTCGAGCTAATGCAAGTTTCCCATTTGATTTTGGGAATCCCCCTCCTATTGGGGTCCCTAGTCCATAGGAAGTTTCTGCAGATTCTTTCCACTTTGGCCAACTCTTTCTCCTTAGGTCTCGAGCACGAGATAAAGTAGATAGTCGTAGAAAGCATAAATGCGTTAACAACCATTGCATGCCCCACCAAGTTAACTTGCATACCTTTCCAATGTTTTAGTTTTCTATCCAGTTTGGATAGCACCCAGTTCCGTCGTTGGTCCATTGAGATGTTGAAGCCCATCGGAATACCGAGGAGACGAAAAACTTGACCTCTAGGGATAACTTGACACCCCTGATCTAACAACAGTTGGGGTGGGGGGGTCCACGGATTGCTCTGAAAGCAGTTTTAGCATAGTTGATTTTTGAACCTAACACCACACAAAAGGTGTCAAGGCAACTCCAGAACACCTCAATGTTGTTCATATCGTTCAGTACAAAGGCATTCATGTCATCGGCAAAGAGTCTCGCAATCATTTGGCCATGATCTAGAGGTAGGGAAAGACCCTTCAGATTGCCAGCGTCCATGTGATGCTTTAATAGGGGACTGAGACCGTTCGAGGGGATAGTGAAGAGTAGTGGAGCCAGTGGGCAGCCTTGCCTGATAGATCTTTTTAAACATATGGGCTCAAATAGCTTACCGTTGATATTTATTCTCGTTGAAGCGTTTTCGAGTAGAGTTGGAACCATCTTCGTGAACTTTTGGCTGCATCCAAGGTCTTTCAGTGATTGAAGAATAAAGTCCCATTCCAATCTGTCATATGCTTTGTCAAAGTCGATCTTAATGAATACCAGATCTTGTGCAGACTCCTTAGCAAATGCAAGGCCTTCCCAAATATCGACAATTGCTTCAAGTATAGATCTACCTTTGATAAAGCCTTTCTGGTCCTCACAAAGCCATGACTTTAAATGACAAGAGATCTTGTTGGCGATAACTTTGACAATTATCTTGTATCTAGTTTGGAGCATGGTAATCGGCTGCCAGTTTTCAATTTTGTTCTTATCTCCCCTTTTGTGAATTAAGTTGATGACACCATTATTAAGACACTCAGGGAGGGCACCGAAGGAGAGAGCCTCTTGCCACACCAGACACAGTGGGGTGGCCACCACGTGCTTGAAGGACTTAAAAAACTCATTGGTGAGGCCATCAGGACCCAGACTTTTTCCATAGGGAAGAGCATCAATAACCTCAATAATTTCATTCTCGGAAATGTTAGCATCCTGCAGAGAATTCATGTTTTGTGGGATTCTAGGTTGAGCAAACCTTGAGATGGTTGCCATGCAATCACACCTGTACGGGAAAAGAGGAGTTGAGACCCTGAAAAGATGGGTAAAGTGCTCGACGATGATAGATCTATTAACAATTTCCACGCTACATTCGATCCCATTGTTGTCGACCAAGAAGGGGATGGCTTCCCTAGCTTGTTTCCTTTTGAGGATGTTACACATCTCTTTCGATGGTTTATAAGCCTTCCCCGCCCACCAATCTTTGAAGAATATTTGCAGTTTTTTCCTTTGAACCTCTTCCTCGAGTCTTAGTCTTCCCCTAATTTTCAGAAGCCCTTGCTGACATTGCAAGTTACCTTTGTTCACTTCTTCTTCAAGCCGTGAGAGCCTCCGGTACATCGTTTCTCCTTTTTTTTTTCGGATATCTCTTATAGCCTTATGAGTCGTGATCAGAATTTGTCCAGTCCTTTCCACCGCGCTTCTCCAGCACTTAGCCTGTTCATTACAGAAGGCAAAGGCCTCCGCCCACACTGCGGAAATTTCTTGGTGGACAGAGGGGAGGGAAAACGACGTCTGACAAGCATGAAACCAAGGAGCTTTTCGGAGCATGGGAATTGGTTTGAAAGAAAGTCCATTAGAATGCACTTGACACGTAGCCATGGCAATGCATTGAATGACTCCAAAAAAAGGTATTAATCTATGTAGGTTAGAGTGCATGTTCTGATCTAATAGCTTCAAAAGAAATCATTTTTTGCGGATACATTTTAAGGCTTTTGCTTGAGCCTATGCTCTTGTGTATTGTTCCACTTATTATCGTATGAGAATGTGCAATGAGAGATTTTGGGTAAATTTTGACTCTACAACCATTGATATAATTGGGAAAAATATCACCTTTGGGTGTGGCTAACTGAACAACACTAGGTGATATGCAATGTATCATATAGGAGCCATGTCCTCATTTTTGTAGCTTCTTAGCATGTTGTTTTAGTGTGTAGACAAGTATGGGTCACCTTCTTGTAAATTCTTATCCTTTACATGGGCATCAAAGTAAGCTTTTTGTCGCTCCTTATGTGTATACATGCTCACTACAGCCTAAAGGCAAGTCTCTTGGAGTGCATTGATTTTTTTGACCAAAATAGACCACTCCTGACCATTCCGTTTGTAACCTCTTGCTGGTTTGAGAGTCAATACAAGGAAGTCAATAGGAATTTTTTAATATCAATGATGGAAGAAAAATTTCCACGATCACCATTACATCACAAACCCCCAAAACAGATATAGGGGATATACATTTTATATCCCTATTGCAAGTTGTCCGGATACCAAATTAAATGGACCAGCCTCAAATGCAATATTGTATGCCAATATGTTGAAACTACATGGTGCATCTCCTCATCTTGATTTGATCGTTCTTATTGACCAATTTTCTCGAAATTGTGCATAGTACTCTATTGAAACTTTGAGCTTGATGGTTTGTTGATATGGAGCTGATTTTTTGTGGACAAACAAATTTTATAGTTGCCCAAATAATATGGAATTCTTAAAATTTTTATTTTTTAGTTTTTTCCTTAATTTCATTATTTGATGTTTATTATTATTATTTATTGATATTTTTTATTTTTTCTTATTTTCTTATTATTTTTATCATTGTTGGTTTGTTCTTTGTGCAAGACTTTATCATGGCTGAGTTTACCTTTCACTTTCGGAAGTGATAGAACTCGTCTCATTGACTTTGTTAGAGGTCTTTATTTAGAAAGAACCTTTATTAAAGTCTGGACCTACTATACTGCATTGATGTCATAGCTATTTGTTTGTTTTGCTTTTGTTTGTTTTTCATTTTTATATATCTTTGTTTAATTTTTTTAAAAATTTTTTTAACTATATTTATATTTTTTTAAATTTAAATATTGATTATCATTTTTTAGTTTGCTTCATTTTGTATTGGTTTCTTTCTTGTTTGTATTTTTCATGTTTGATATTGATCTTATTTGTTGTGTAGTCTCTTCCTTTTGTTGTTTTTTTTTTTTCTTATGTGTATGTGTTTGTGTTCTCTACCTTGGGTTCAGAAGTTTGGAAACTTTGAGCTTGAGGGTGTATATATATATATATATATATATATATATATATATATATATATATATATATATATATATATGCTTCATACACATATACATATATAAAGAACGACACAACTAATTCTTGCATTAGTATTACTCATATGCAATTGCTAACACCAATGGTTTAGAATATGAGAGAAATCATTAAAGAATTGTTTTAATAACATTATACTTTTGATCATTATGTTCTTAGTTGAAACATGTATATTTATGTGTGTGTGAATGCATGTGCATGTATGTATGAGTTCATGTACACATATACGTATGGATGTGTGGGTCGTGTAGTAATAACCGCTATAGGTGCAGCATGTAAAGTGATGTTGAGGATGTCAGCCATAAATGAGCCGACAAAAGCTCTCAATGGTCATCTCTTAACTTAATAAAACCTAGCTTCGGTGTAGTGAATGGATGACATCTTTTTAGGATGATAGGAGCATATGATCCCCATCATCGTGAAAAGATCTCCTTTAGAGTTGCCCATAGTGTCTTTAATTTTGTATTAAGATCATTAATTTGGGAATGGATAATCTTTATTTGTTATGAAAACAAGGGAATGCATAATTACTAGATATTATAGAGAACTAGACAATGGATTATTGACAAGAGGAAAGGGATACGACACAAAATTTATTTTTTGTTCCTCAGTTGCATGGTGCTATTGTGTGGAAAGGATGATTATGTTGGTTCTATATCATAGTGTCAATACCCATAGTATCATATTCAAAGAGACAATATTAATGATATTATTCATATATTTTATTATAAGAATTTAAAATATAAAGACTATAGAAAGAAACTAATTGATAGTTGATCTTGATGCATGGGTGGTTGTACATGCGGATACTTTTCAAATTATAACTCAAACCTCTCAAGAAAGATTACTCAAAATGATGCAAGATGGTTATGTATGCAACTCACCTATCATCCTTTATATCCTGTTGCATCCGAGATGGTAATGACCATGAATGCTCTAGTGTAGAGGCATCATGCACACTCATTCCCATTATCCCCTAGGTACCTTAAGATATCCCCGAGCCAAGGACCTTGGCTAACTTAGCCTTTGTCCCACACACACATGTAATGGTCTCTTATAGACCGATGTCTAACACTCTCTCCCCCTTCTAAAGATCATTGTCTTGAACGATCAATGAGGGAAAGTACTTACAAGCTAGAGATTCTAATTCCTAAGTAGAATCTATAAGTGGTAATCCTCTTCAAGCTACTAGATACTCTTGGATGACATGGTTTCTCAATCGTTTCTATCTCCAATCTAGAATTATATCTAGAGAGTGATCCATGATTTCGGTTTCCTACAAAGAAACAATATCCTCTATTATACTATCCTTCTTGCAAATATACTTCCTAAGCTTACTGACATGAAACACTCGATGAACTTTACTACCTACAGGAAGCTCTAATCGATATGCAACATTGCTAATCTTCGTAACTATCTTCCAAGGTCCACAAAACCTTTGCGAAAGCTTAGTGCCCTTCCTTGTGGATACTGAAGTTGATCCTCCTTGTAATTGAAGAAAAACTCTATTTCCTTCTTCAAAGACTCTAGGAGATCTCTTCCTATGAGCATATTCTTTGGCCCTATCAGCTCCTTGTTGCCTCTTGGATTTAGCTATTTCTAAATTTTCTTTGAGATTTGTTCGAAACTCCGAAGCACTAGGAAATTTCTTGGCATTCCTATAGTATTGGGACGAGTCGGATTCATGCCATTCATCTCAAAAGGAGACATTCGAATCACTTTATGAGGTCTATTATTATAGGAAAACTCTTCGAATGGCAAATAACTATCCCAATTTGTCTCCCTCTCACACACATATGCCCTCAACATATCCTCTAGAATGATTTTCCCTTATGGTTTGACCATCCATCTTTGGATGGTCACTACTACTTATTTTCAATGATACTTTCAAAGACAAACTTCCATAAGTGTCTTGTGAATCTAACATCCCTATCCGAAACTATGGATGTCAGTAACCCATGCAATGAAGAGATGTTGGATAAATAGCTAAGCTACCCATGGAGCTTCTATTGTCTCTTGCGTGGGTATAAAATGAGCCATCTTGCTCAATTTGTCTACCACTACTAGGATAGTATCCCGCTTCCGTTGTGTATATGGTAATACCACTATGAAGTCCATGGATACACTATCCAAGTTGTGCTCTGAAATCCACAAAGGATATAAAAGACCTTGTCTCTTAGTCCTTTCTCTCTTGTTGACTTGACATATAAAGCATTGTTGAACATATGTTTGACATCTTTGGCTATTCCAAGCCATCAAAATGTTCTTTTGATTAGGTGAATGGTCTCGTCAACACCAAGTTTCCCTACGAAGGAATATCATTGTTATCATGCTTGACTTTTCTTCTCAAATCTGGGGAATTTGGTATGCAAAACTTTCCTTTCCATTTCACTATTCCATTATCCATTGAGAAATTGGAATACACACAGATTTGACTTTTCCCCTTGATTAGGGGAAGAAGAAGCACTACAACACATTAGGGTTATACGAGGCTTCTATTGAGAAAAATGAGTGGGTACGAATTTGCCACGACATCGGTGTGGATGTGCAAGATTTTTTTTTGGTGGAGTGTATTGTCTCTTGTTGTAGCAACATTACCATGATGTTTTGTAGCAAAAGACAATACATTCCGCTCAAAGAAAATCGAGTACATATGATGTGTACTTTAATGGCAACCAAAACATGATGTCATATAGCAAAATATTGTCGGACACAAAAGAGATGAGCACAATGAACCATGAATCATGTACAAAAAAGTTATATATTTCATAAATGAAGCACGTACAAGAGTGTGGCAAACCACTTCCATATATGAGTCAAATACAAAATGTGGCAAAGCACTTCCATATAGGAACCGAATACAAAATTATAGTGCACCATTGCCACATATGAGTGTAACACAAAATTGTGGCAAAGCATTGCCGTACATATGCTCAAAGGAATCAAAACCTTTACACCTACCGTCCTGCAACAAAGCATATACGTAAAATGAGACAAATTGACATGATATTTGTAAACAACAACTAAAAATACCAAACCAAGCTATAAGTTCACCTCATCATAGATGCTCCCATGAAATGATCGCACCGCGTCCCTCCAAGTCCTCCAACAGTGCATCCAATCCATGATGATATCCATAGGCTTCTTCGGTTCGCGTCCGAGGATTACCCACTACCAACTCCTATAATAAATATGCAAAATGTTAGATGAACATACATGATGTGCTTAACATAAACAAATTCAATAATTAAAATGATACTTACAAACTGGTAACGCATATTGTCGTATCTTCCGCTACTAAAATGTGATGTTCTAACCGTATCTAAACTTTGTGGGTGTCGCATCTCGCTCCTTATGATATCGGTCAGGAGTATGTTGGTGCTCATCGTGAATCGATTCCCACTCCTCAGCATCTAACCATACAGGGTTTGGTAAGCTTGCTCTGAAAGCATCGCGAGCCTCTGACCGCCGATGAGACATCACCTCACGTGCATGTGCTGAATCCACTCTAAGCTCACGATAAGATGCCGAGGTGCTGGTCGGTACTCTTCATATATCGACTATGTGATATAATTTTTGGAATCTTTCTCTTATTCGCTCCATTTCAACATGACAGAATGTCCAAACTTTATGGAGCGAAGTTGTCTTATGCGTTGACGCATGGACTTTCTGGATGCATCGATCACCGGAGCTCCATCACGTATGCGATATATCTTGGAGTCGTCATGGTCATGAGCTCCCCAAGGTGTATGTGGAGATTCCATCTGATCCCATGTGGAGATGTTAGGATATATATATATATATATATATATATATATATATATATATATATATATATATATATATATATATATATATATATATATATATATATATATATATATATAAACCCTAAAAAACCTAAACATCTACCTTTTAGATATTTTCACATTTATTTCATTGTATAAATTAATATTAATCCTAAAACTTTATTTAGGATATGTTTATGTGTAAAAACTCAAAAATCCTATTTTTGATATATATATATATATATATATATATATATATATATATATATATATATATATATATATATATATATATATATATATATAAACCCTAAAAAATTAAAGCTCTATTTCTTAGATATTTAATTCCTTATATTTCATATATTTAGATTTTTTCTCTAATGTTTACGTACATTTATTTACATACTTTATTTAATATGTGTTTATGTGTAAAAACTCAAAAATCCTATTTTTGATATATTTAATTATATATATATATATATTTAATCTTATATTATATATATATATATATATTTAATTATATATATATATATATATATATATATATATATATATATATATATATATATATATATATATATATATATATATATATATATATAAATTTAAAGATCTATTTTTTGGATATTTAATTATTTATATTTCATATATTTGGATTTTTTTCTCTAATTTTTACATACATTTAATTACATACTTTATTTAGGATGTGTTTATGCGTAAAAGCTCAAAAATCCTATTTTTGATATATTCAATTATATATATATATATATATACCCTAAAAATTTAAAGATCTCTCTTTTAGATATTTAATTATTTATATTTCATATATTTAGATTTTTTCTCTAATGTTTACATACATTTAATTACATACTTTATTTAGGATGTGTTTATGTGTAAAAACTCAAAAATCCTATTTTTGATATATTATATTATATATACATATAAACCCTAAAAATTTAAAGATCTATTTTTTAGATATTTAATTTTTTATATTTCATATATTTAGATTTTTTCTCTAATGTTTACATACATTTAATTACATACTTTATTTAGGATGTGTGTGTATGTATTTATGCATATGCATGTGTGTATGTAATATGTATATGAGTGTGTATGTAATATGTATGTGTGTATGTAATATGTGAGTGTGTGTATGCATATGTGTGTGTATGTATGTATGCATATGCATGTGTGTATGCACATATGTGTGTATGTATATGCATGTGTGTATGTATATGCATGTGTACATGCAAATGTGTGTATGTATGTATGCATATGCATGTGTATATGTATATGTGTGTGTGTGTACATGTATGTATGCATGTGTGTATGTATGTATGCATATGCATGTGTGTATGCACATATGTGTGTGTATACATATGTGAGTGTGTATGTAATGTGCGTGTGTATGTAATATGCATGTGTGTATGTATGTATGTGTGTGTACATGCAAATGTGTGTGTACGTATGTATGCATATGCATGTGTGTATGTATACATGTGTGTGTGTACATGTATGCATGTATATGTGTGTGTACATCTACATGTGAGTATGAGTATGCATAGCATGAGGCAAAGGAATGTTACTACCTCAAGAGATTTCTAGCCCCTCATGGCAACATATTGTGGGCAAGTTGAATATAAATCACAACTTTCTATTCTTGGGCCAGCCCCATGTGCCCCACTATTCTACTCTACTCCTTTTGGCCTTGGGTTTGGGAATGGCTCCAATGATGCAACAAGTGGAACATGCAATCAACCAAGGAGACCTATCATGTGTTAAAGATGTAGCGAGTACAACCACTTCCATAGTGCCATCTATCATAGAATACACCATCTTGCATGAATTGGCCAAATAGCCACAACCATTATACAAAAACTTGACCAAAGAACCCATTGCCAAGCCAGACCAACGACTCCTTCCACTTTTTCATTGAATTGATTGAGTCTCAAGGTACTCCCACCCCCTCACCATCCTCCTCTATGGTCCAATTGGAAGAGCTACCTCAAGGGGTGCACACTACGTCCCAGTAGGCTTAAGAGTAGGGTACACACTATGTCGTAGCAGACTCAAGCACTACAACAGATCGATGGTATACCGAGGTTTTTACTGAGGAAAATGAACGCGGTTTAATTTGTCGCGATGCCGGTGTAAAGGTCGGTTTGCGCGTCGGTACCAAAGCGTCGGTATAAGCGTCGGTATAGGCGTCGGTATAAGCATCGGTATATGCGTCGGTAGTATCGACGCAAATACCAAGGTTGCTGTTGGAGAAACTGTCGCCTGCTGGGTGTACCGACGGTTATCCCGATGACACTATTGGGAGTACCGTCGCGTATACCGACGACCATACCTGCAAAATTTTCTTTGGGCAGAGTGTTTTGTCTTTTGCTACAGCAACATTACCATGATGTTGCTTAACAAAAGACAATACACTCTGCCCAAAAAAAACCGAGTACATGTGATGTGTACTCTAATGACAAACGAAATATGATTTCATGAAACAGAGTATTATTGGACACAAAAGAGATAATCAGAATGAACTATGAACCATGTACAAAAGAAGTTATATATTTCAATAATGAAGCATGTACAAGAGTGTGGCAAACCTGTCATATATAACGCTTTAACAAAATGTGGCAAATCAATGTATTGCCATATGAAAATCAAATACAAAGTATTGGTCTTCCACTGTCATACACATGCAAAGAACGTTCCATATCAATAGTCCTGCAACAAAGAACATTAATGGAATGAGATAAATTCACATGAAAATTACAAACAACAAGTAAAAACTAAGTTTATAAATTAATTACCTCATCGCAAATGCTCCCATGAAACTACTGCATCGCATCCCTCCAAGTCCTGCAATAGTGCAGTCAATCCATGACTATATCCGTAAGACTCCTCCGTTCGTGTTGGAGGACGACCCATTGCCAGCTCCTGAAACAAATATAAAAAGATTAGAGAAACATACATGAGAAATTTAACACAAATAAATTCAATAAATGAAATGGTGCTTACAAACTCATGACGCATCGTGTCATATCCATCGTTGCCGAAATATGACGGTCCAATCGTATCTAAACGTGTGGCTGCGGCATTTTGCTGTCGGCGATATCGATCAGGAGTCTGCTACTGCTCGTCACGAATCATGTCCCATTCCTCAGCATCTAACCATACAAGCTTTGGTAAGCCTTCTCTGAATGCATCACGTGCCTCGTATCGTCGATGGGACATGACCTTACGTGCGGTGTGCAGAATCCACTCTGAACTGACAATAGACTGTCCATCGGCTGGTCGGAACTCCTGGTAAATCGTCTGTGTGATATAATTCTTCCGATTATTATCCTGTTCACTCCATTTCAACATGATGGAGTGTCCAAACTGGATGGAGCAAAGATGTCGTACGCGTGCACGCATTGCTTTTCCAGCCGCATCCATCATCGGAGCTCCATCTCAGATACTATACACCTTGGAGTCATCATGGTCATGAGTACCCCAAGGTGTACGTGGTGTTCCACGTGGTGTACTGCGTGGTGTACCTACATCTGAGGTACTCGTCCTAGGAGTAGAAGCGGGCGACACGTCCGTCGCACTGCCTCCACAACAACCACCTCCTCTGTCTCCAGACTTACCTGTAGATCCACTCCTAAAATCTCCTGCTCCAGAGGGTGACCTCGATCTACGAGATGGGCCAGTACTTGTATCGTGCTGAGGTGTCGAACGCACATGCCTACTAGTAGAACCAGTAGGAGATGGCTGTAAAGATGGTCGTGGTGGAGTCACAAAGCTAGGAGACATACCTCCTACGGGAGTAGCACCACCCGTAGGAGTGATACCGGTAGGAGTGACACCGGCGGGAGTGACACTGACGGGAGTGAGGTCAGCAGGAGTGAGGCCGGCAGGAGTAAGGCCGCCAGGAGTGAGACCGGGAGGAGTGCTACCTCGAGCGATCCAATACTGTGATGCAGCAGCCATATATGCAGGAGGAACCTGAGAGATGAACTCCAAAAACTGCTCCTCTGTCATGGAATGTGGAGTGACTGGAGGACAGTCTTCCATCGTGCTCTGTAATAAAAGAACTCAAATAATTAGCATGCGATAAGAAAAGTAATATAGAGAATAAAAAAAAAAAAAAACAAAAATTAGTATGTACAAGTGTTTTATTCAAAAGTCCTCTATTCTCGCATCCTCTTGAAGATCCGACGCACCGAGAATATCTATCTTTATATGGATGGCTTGTAAATTGCTTGCTATGCTGGTTTCCTCTTGATCATCATCTATTGCTTCGTCTTCTCGAACAATGACCTCTTCTTCAATGACCTCTTCTTCTCGAACAATGATCTCTTCCTCCTCGACTATCGAATGAATCTCTGAGTCCACTAGAGATGGACTCTCTTCTACATCTATGTTTTCAAAAATTTGTCTACTACGTGGAGTGACTTGTAAAACAAATAGCAACTCTGGGTCTTTTGAATCTGGTATAAAAACAACTTGCTCACAGTGTTCGGGAAGTACAAATGTATCCCTCTCATCTGTCCATAATCTTGTGGAGTCCGTTTGAAGCAAACCGCTCTTATCCCGTCTCACTGTTGCGTTTCTTCCAGAGGTGACTACTTTGAACCATTTCACATAAAAAACAAAGTAATCAAACTTTCTGAAAGACAGTTTCAAGATGTCTTGAATCACACCACAATAATCTAACTCGCCTTCTAGAGCATTATCATCTCTTGCACTCGCTCTACTTTTTTGCAAAAAATTCACCATCACTCCACTATCAAAAGTAGACCTATTTTGATCGATTCGTGCGATTCGAAAGTGTCGCCCATGAGACCATAGTGCATCATATTTAATATACTCCCAATCACATCCTTTTGCGAGTTCTTCTTCTTCTTCAGAGATATCTTCACCTGCTGCCTTTGCTTGTGAAACCGCTGTATCTAGCCATCTGCTAGTTGGAAAAGGTGGGAGAGGTCGAAGATTTTCTGGAAGAGGCAAAAATCAAGTGGAACGATTTCTTCGAAACTGAGCTCTTTCCTTTGCGTTAGTTTCCTTAGCAAGTTCATACCTTTCTAACCACTTTTCCATAGGCTCAGAGTTAACTATGCAAAACTTCATTGCCTTCTCTCTGAAAGCTGCATCCATTTTTCTTTGCAATCCTTTACCTTGTGGTTCATTGCCTACGAGACGAACATCTTTATCATCGCTCCATAAGCGAGGCATTTTGGGATCCGATATACGTAGAAACTCAGTTATGAATACAAGAGATTCTTGTACAAGCCATCCCTCTGCCATGCTACCCTCTGGACGTGCTCTCTGTCGAACAAACCCTTTTAATGTCTTCATAAAGCGCTCTAAGAAGAACATCCATCGACTATGGATAGTTCCTGCTATTGCAACTTCATCTACCACATGAACCAGTAAATGAAGTTGAATAGTGAGAATACTTGTGGGAAAGTATTTCTCTACCATACAAACAGCCTCGATAGCATTGAGTTTCGCACTCTCTATGCTATCTCTATTTATCTCTTTAGAAGATATCCACCGTACTAAAGAACTAATTTTATAAATGGTTTTTCGTACATCCTCTGAAAGACAATCTTTTAGGGCTACAGGGAGCACAAACTATAAAAACTTGTGCCAATCATGAGACTTGAGTCCTGCAAGATCGTCATTTCGTGTGAAAGCAGTCTTTAGACACCTCATGCACCTAATGCATCCAGTAGGTGTACGAAACTCTGAAATTGTTTTCTTCACTTGTTGCTCTTCCATCCTGCGAAGCACCCAAGGAGTTCTTCGTAACGATACTGTTCCGTTGGGCTTAGAAAGTGGCAAAGAACCTTTGTGGGGATTGCTTCGCCTACAACGTCTTCTCTAAATCTATTTGCTCCACACTTTGGACATACGTGGAGATGCTCATACTCATTCCGAAAGAGAATGCAATCATTCGGACAAGCATGAATTTTAGTATAATCCATTCCAATGGACTTCAAAAGTTTTTTCGCATCTCCACGTGTTGGAGGCATGTCATTGCCCTCTGGCAAAAATTGATATTTAAGAAGCCTGCAATAAGCAATTAAAATGATATTAATAAATGAAGTTATTGTGATACAACAATGAAAGCCAATTTGTTCTCCACTTACCTGAACAATTCAGTGACACTACTATCTGGCCATCCATAAATGGATTGCAGATTGAGCATCGCGAGTGAAGCACGTAGTACAGATATCTTTGCTCCATTGTAAAGTGGTAAACGAGCTAATCTTTGCATGTTTTCATATTCTTCATCAACTTCTGATCGTGGAATTTTTGTTGTGTCCATCTCGACACCTTCTTCACCATCATCATCTTCGTCCATCTCATAAAATGCTTCGTCCTTTTTTGCTCTCTTTTGTCCACGAGAGGTTATTGGTGCAATGTCGTTTGGGTCCATCTGCTCACCTGGGGGACCATGCGAATGATAATGTAGGTTTTCCAGTCGACTCCTATCAAACCTAAAACCCTAATTTTAAAGATCTAGTCCTAAATTATGTATATTTCTATACACATGTGTATATACATGTATATATGTATTATATGTGTATGTGTATGTGTGTATATATGTTATGTAGGTGTTAAAACCCTAAAACCCTAGTCCAAATGACCTAGACCTAAAACATGTATATATATATATATATATATATATATATATATATATATATATATATATATATATATATATATATATATATATGCATGTGTATATATATATGTGTATATGTATATATATGTGCATATAGATAGGTGTATAAGTATGTGTATTTGTGTATTGTATATATATTCACTCTATTTGAAATGATTAAATTTAAACCTATTTTTATATATTTAATCATATATATTTCATTTATTTATTTAAAATACTAGTTCTTATCATATTTTAGTATCTATATAATTATCCTACCTTATATATATATATATATATATATATATTATTTATATATTCAGAGTTTTTCCTTACTTAATCCTATTTTTATATATTTAATTATAAATTTTAAACAGTAGTTCTTTTTATATTTATTTATCTATATAATTATCATATTTTATATATATATTTATTTATATATTCAGATTTTTTCATTACGTAATCGTATTTTTATATATTTAATTTTATATATTTAATTATATATATTTAATTAAATTATTTAAAACACTAGTTCTTTTTATATTTATTTATGTATATAATTATCTTTATATATATATATATTTATTTATATATTCAGATTTTTTCCTTACGTAATCGTATTTTTATATATTTAATCTTATATATTTAATTATATATATTTAATTAAATTATTTAAAACACTAGTTCTTTTTATATTTATTTATGTATATAATTATCTTATTTTAAATATATATTTATTTATATATTCAGATTTTTTTCTTACGTAATCCTGTTTTTATATATTTAATTTTATATATTTAATTATATATATTTAATTAAAACCCTAATCTTAAAATTCTAGATCTAAAATATGTATATTTTTGTATGCATGTGTATCTACATGTATATATGTATTATATGTGTATGTGTATGTGTGTATATATGTTATGTAGGTGTTAAAACCCTAAAACCCTAATTTTAAAGATTTAAATCTAAAATATGTATATTTTTGTATGCATGTGTATCTACATGTATGTATGCATTATATGTGTATGTGTATGTGTGTATATATGTTATGTAGGTGTTAAAACCCTAAAACCCTAATTTTAAAGATTTAGACTTAAATCTGAAATACTAAAACCTAAATACTTAACCCCCAATAAAAATCTAAACCCATAATCCTAAAAGCCTAATCATATTTTATATATATATTTATTTATATATTCATATTTTTTTTCTTATTTTTCTCTATATTTTTCCTTAATATAAATATAATTGAGTTATATGTATGTCTAAACCTTAAAACCCTAATCTTAAAGATCTAGACCGAAAATATGTATATTTTTGTAGACATATGTATATACATGTATATATGTATTATATGTGCATGTGTAGTGTGCATATATGTTATGTAGGTGTTAAAATCCTAAAACCCTAATCTTAAGGATTTAAATCTAAAATATGTATAGTTTTGTATGCATGTGTATCTACATGTATGTAGGTATTATATGTATATGTGTGTTTGTATATATATGTTATCTACATATTAAAACCCTAAAACCCTAATCAGAAAGACTTAGACTTAAATTTGAAATACTAAAACCTAAATACTTAAACACCTATCAAAATCTAAACCCCTAATCCTAAAACCCTAATCATATTTTATATATATATTTATTTATATATTCAGATTTTTTTTCTTATTTTTCTCTATATTTTTTCTTAATATAAATATAATTGAGTGATATGTATGCCTAGACCCGAAAACCCTAATCTTAAATATCTAGACCTAAAATATGTATATTTCTATATACATGTGTATATACATGTATATATATATTATATGTGCATGTGTATGTGTGCATATATGTTATGTAGGTGTTAAAACCCTAAAACCCTAATCTTAAAGAATTAAATCTAAAATATGTATATTTTTGTATGCATGTGTATCTACATGTATGTATGTATTATATGTATATGTGTGTTTGTGTATATATGTTATCTACGTATTAAAACCCTAAAATCCTAATCCGAAAGACTTAGACTTAAATCTGAAATACTAAAACCTAAATACTTAAACATCTATCAAAATCTAAACCCCTAACCCTAAAACCCTAATCATATTTTATATATATATTTATTTATATATTTAGATTTTTTTCTTATTTTTCTCTATATTTTTTTTTAATATAGATATAATTGAGTGATATGTATACCTAAACCCTAAAACCCTAATCTTAAAGATCTAGACCTAAAATATGTATATTTCTGTATACATGTGTATATACATGTATGTATATTATATATGTGTATGTATGTGTAAATAGTGTAAAAACCTTAATTTTATTTTTATATATTTGATGTAAAAAAAAACTTTAAAATAAAAATAGGATTATATGTGTGTATGTATGCATGTGTGTATATGTGTATGTATGTATGCATGCATGTATGTATATATATGTATATATGTATGTGTGTGTATGTATGTGTGTATATGTATGTGTGTATGTGTATGTATGCATATGTGTATATATGTGTGTGTATGCATGTGTGTGTATGTATGCATGTGTGTAAATTTATATGTGTGTGTATGCATGCATGTGTGTATATGTGTGTGTGTATAAGCATGCATGTGTGTATAGGTGTGTGTATGTAAGCATGCATGTGTGTACATGTATGTGTATGTATGCATATGTGTACATGTATATGTGTATGTATGCATGTGTGTACATGTATGTGTGTAAATGTGTGTGTATGTGTGTGTATATGTATGCTCTATTTTCCTATCTCTATCTTTCTTTCTTTCATTATTCTTTATCTCTCACTCTCTCTCTCTCTCTTCTCTCTCTCTCTCTCTCTCTCTCTCTCCTCTCTTTATCAATAGAGAATAAAACAATCACTACAAGTATGTCCCTCTTTCGGATCATTGTCGTCGAAGCGTAATGTATGTCGTCTATCGTCCAATTCCAAACAATTGACACCAAAGAACTTCTGCAAAATCGAAGAAAAGAGAAATTATAAAACCTAAAGCATAGAGAAACACAAATGTTAACAGTACGCGTATCACTTACCAAGATGTGAGATCTAAGCTGAGAGAGAGTGTGTAGAGAGAGACATCTCTGTGTGTGTGTGTGCACAAGACAATGCAAGTCGCAATTCGGTTCGTGCGCGCAAGTTCGACAGAAGACCAACAGTATTTAAACACGTGCAAAAATGTGAAGTTTTGCTCTCGGGTTCGCGGTATGTTTAAATCTCGCCACCGGTATGGGCGCCGGTATACGCAGCAGTAGTTTCCAGTAAATTACCGACGCTCATACCGACGCATATACCGATGCACATACCGACGGGTGCGGGCCACACCGACGATCCGTTTAAAACGGTCATACCGACGGTCACTTGACCGTCGGTATCTCTAAGTGACATTTTCCGAGGCCCATACCGACACCGACTGTGACTGTCGGTATATGCAGCGTCGGTATGCCCCTCATATGTTGTAGTGAAGAGGAGTACGTAGCTCAAGAACAAGTATACAGAGGTGGTGGAGCACCGACACAAGCCATACTAAAGGCAACAATAATGACAATAATAGAAGTATAGATGACCCTTATCAAGCTACCCAACAAGAACTCAATGATGATACCATTAGAACACCAATGGCGCATCACAAGCCTCTATTCTTAGTGCAAGAATTGTTGTGCAACACCTACAGACAAGTAAGTCTCCACAACATTATGTGCTTGAATGCTCAGTTTAAGGTGGACATGTTAAAACTCATAGATTCCCTAAGCATCCCAAGCTTCATTAGTGGAAGGCAAGATACTTGCTTTATGGCACAAGCCTCACTCATAGACTATCATAGTCTACGGATAACACTCAGCATTATGAGACACAAGTTCTCAGGGTTTTTCATCTATGGGGGATCTCGAATCAATCTTATGCTAGAGGCCACTATGTTACAACTAGAGCTTTGATCTTCCAAAGAACAATTTACAGACACCATTTTGGATCATAATAAAGTAAGACTAGTGGGAGTGGTGAAAAAAGTAGCATAAGATGTCCAAGAACCCATTTTCACATTAGATTTTGTAGTACTGTGGCTCCCACATGCACAAAGAAGCTTTCGCTTGCTCATTGGATGGCCTTGACTTCATCATGCCAAGGTTATCCACCATTGGGGGCAAGACTCATGGTGGCTAAAAGAGAACAAGGCCATGAAGCAAGTGCATATGGAGGTTAGACTAGATCTTATAGCATGAGGAGCAACTAATTCCATAACACTGGAAGGAGAAACAAAGCAAGATTAGCCTTGGTTAAGTGGCATGGATCATGAGGATGAACTACTGGAATGGATGGGGATGGAATATCCATCTTGCTACACTATCTCTTTTACTACAAATGAACCCAAAGAGACAAGAGAAGTAATTGGATTGCGAGCACTCATAATGGATCATAGAATGGGTAAGAAGTCCCTGCTACATGAAGCTACTAATGGAGAATGGAAGAAAGTGTTCAAAGAGGATCCCTTAGATAGGCTACCTTTGGAAGAGATGCCTCTGTTGGATAGAGCGAAAGATGTGCACTACTGAAGTTGAGGGGACACTAGTATGCCTAGAGGATTAGAATACTATCAGCAGTAAGGCATTCAACTTTGCTAAGGATGATGATTTGGTCAATGGCGCTGACTCAGGTACCGCACTAATTCTTGTAGAATGGCTCTTGCAAGACCCAATACTCTTGGAGAGAGCATGGGATTACATAAGGACTTTCTTGGATATCCAAACAAAGGCAAGTGAAGACTTAAGTATGAACCTCAAATACATGGTTAAGGAGGAGGGTGTCCAGTATCACCCTGACAGATAAGCAGGGCCCTTGCTTGTGAGCAAAACCCACACTTTGTATAGTTGTTTTTTGGTTTTTCATCATTTCTTATTAATCTTCATGACTTCATTTTTTTGCCCAAGAACTCAATCGCCCATTAGCTTATCATTTTGTCGTAATACATCCCAACTTCATTTTGACCTCCCAAAGATTGGGACCCCAAAAATAGTGATAGATATTCACCATCCCATTTGGTGTCTCTTCTCTCATACTTGCACCATGCTTCAGAATCTTGCATTTTTGAGAGCACCAACACATCAAAACCTCAAGATTGACTCTTGGATCATCTCAATGCGACATCGAGAATTCCATTTATGCACATTCCAAAGAGGGCCATGCTCAATGAAGATCTTGCACATTACCCTTCCTTTTTTTAATTTTCATTACACTATGCTAAACATGATTACACTGGATTATACCACATTACATCTTATTACATGAGACTACTCCATGTTACACCAGATTACACCACATTACACCATGCTAAACATGATTACATGGTATTATGCCACATTACACCAGATTACACACTACATTACACCAGATTACACCACATTAAACCACCATGATTACACCACATTACATTGAGGCCACATTACATCACGATTACACTAGATTACACCACATTACACTTGCATAACATCAAAATTCATTGGATTATACTACTTTAAAATATAAAATATATTGGATTACACCACATCACACTTGCATTACATCAAAATACATTGGATTATATTATATTAGAAAACAAAAATTTAAGTGTAACACTAGATGATATAAATGGGGCACAAGGAAAAAGTTTATTCCATCTATTTAAGTTCCATCCCTTTTTGAAAAAAAAAAATCTAGACATGCTACCAACGTCCAAGAAATATTTGCCTACTAAGGAGAAGATCCATTTAAATGGAGAAAAAAATGCAATTCTATAAGCTTTACCATGCGTTTGTAAGTGGAACAAGACTAGCCCTCTCAACCTCAGTGGTTGATAGACATACTACCAAGGATAAAAACAATCCATGTATAGTTCTTTTTGTTTCATGAAAAGCATTTGATTATCCACTCAAAGGTATCATAATGGAATAATTTTCGATCAATTTAGGTGCAAAAAACATTGCACAATTTAACATGATTATCTAAGGTCATTGTGATCCCCTTCATAATTCCATCTTTAGAGCGATTCTCTTCATGACCCATTGAGTTTGTTCTTTGGTACTAACATGCATGCTAAGCGGGTATTCCACATATCAAAAAAATCATCCTTGTGAAAATGAGTGAAAATCGGCACATGATACATCAATAGCAGCAAATTTATGCACATTTACATGTAACTATGAAGCCACCCTAAAAGTATGTAGTGCAACAAGGATTTTCTTAATATAATCTCTAGTGGAGGATATCGATTGCTACCATTAGTGTCTATGTGAAAGGTCAAATGGATTTCAAACACTCTTGTATATGTATGTTCTAATAAAATATGTAGTGATCCAGTCAACCACAAATTATATTGAGATTGCTCATTTGTGAAACCTACACAATGAATTCATGCTTTTTGGTTCTCTGGTTTTTTTTCTTTAGCAGATCTACGAAGAGAGGTACAGAGATTCATTGTGATGTCATCTAAAAAGATAAAATTTGCTATAAAGAGCAATGGAGATGTCATTTATTGATATCAAAGTAGTTTCACATGTGGACATAGAGATTGTTGATATTCTGCACTCTATGATTGAAGCTTACAACTTGTGCAAGATCTTGATAATGCCAAGGCAATGACCAAGGCATAGACATTGTCATACATTAACATTCAATTCATTGAAATCATTGTTGGCAGTATTGGTTGCGCATAAGGGAGGACCTCAACGATCAAGTCTTAGAAGGTTACCAGTAATTTCTCAGATGTCACGCATCCTATTATTATCTTCCTCGAAGGTTGCTTAAGGAGGAAAAAATATTAATTTTGGCCTTGCCTTGAGCAAAATTTTCTTTTTCAAAGCTCCTTTTTTATTGCCTCGAAAAGTTTATGTGAAGCATTTCTTTTGGATGGTTTTTGGAGCCATTTTGAAGGCGCTTTATAGATATTCATCTTAATACAACTTTAATAACTTCAAGAAGATTATTCTTAGTGCTTCATACAGAGAGAAACTTCACGTTTGAGGCAGTTTTCCAGTCATATTGGCTTCCTTACTTATAAGAGAAAGAACACTTCTGTTGGAGTTTGAGGTTTGTGGAAGCACATGAACAGTACAAGGAAGAAGAAGAAGTTGGGAGCACAACACACAATATTGAATGTATTACCAAGTGAATGTTCAAAGATAAATGACTCTTTAGGGTTATAGGCATATATACAAGCTAGGGAAAAAACCTCCTAAAGAGGGAAAAAAAGCCTTGGTGGTCCTAAGTGTGTTCACACACATCACTACCAAAATTTATCAACAAATCCCCCCTAGGAGTCATGCGGTGAACAAGGAGCTGTCACTCTTAAGGAAGTGCCAAGCTATGTGGAATCGATCCACAAAAGGAAGTAAGCCCAAAGCTTTGCAAAAAGTTTCAAACTTCTCCCTAGGCAGAGCCTTTGTGAAAAGGTATGCAACGTTCTCCGGTGTGTGCATGTATACCAAACTGATCTCTTTAATGGAGAACCTCTCCCTAACATAATGATAGTGCACCTCAATGTGCTTAGTGCAAGCATGGAACACAAGGTTCCTCGCAACTGCCGATGCGCTCTGACTATCAGTGAAGATGGTAGTTGTAGAAGACTAACCAAACCCCAAATCAGCCAAAAGGCATCTGAACCATACACACTCAATAGTCATTGTGAAAGCTTCTCTATACTCAGCCTCACAACTAGAATTGGCCATGGTACGTTGCTTCTTGTTGAACCAAGATATGCATAAGCTACCAAACGTGAAGCAAAAACTACTTGTGGACACGAGTGTCAAAAGCAACCAGCCCAATCAGAGTCAAAAAAAGCATGTAAATCTAGCGGTATTGATATCCCCTTGGGATAAACAATCCAAGTAGCCGAGTACCACTCAAATAGGAAAAGATGCACTTAATCGCCTACCACTGCTTGACACCTAGGCAATACATAAACTTTCTCAACTGAGAGACAACAAATTGAATATCAGGTCGGGTAATGCATAAGTAAATCAAGAATCCAACAGCCTACTGATAGAGAATAACATCAAATGCATCTTCAACATCATGAATACTCAACCGTAAACCTATTTCCATAAGAATGGCAATTAGTTTGCAATCTTCAAGGCAAAAATGCTACAATAATATGTCAATATATTTTGTTTGATAGACAGCTATTCTGCCATCAACTTGCATAGACTGAATGCCCAAATAATGATGAAAATGTCCCAAATCTAACATCTCAAAAGAGGCATGAAAGCGAACCTTAAAATCAGCAATATGTTTCTCATTAGGACCAATCAGCAGCATGCCATCAACATAGACAACAATGATCAGAAGCACCATTTGCATGCTTAACATATAAGGTGTTCTTAGTTGGATTGTTCTCAAAACCATGTGCAATCAAGTAGGCATGTATCATTTCATACTAAGCACGTGGTGCTTGCTTCAAACCATAAAATGCCTTTTTCAACCTGTACACTTTGTTTTCATTCTCTTTTAGCACAAAACCATGGGGCTAAAATACATACACTTCTTCATGTAAATCACCAATTAAAAATGTAATTTTAACGTGCAACTGATGTACATTCCAAGTATGATGAGCTACAAGTGCACAAATGCTATGAATGGTAGTCATTTGGCATGTAGGTGCAAAGATCTCATCAAAATCAATGCCTCTTTCTTGAGCTTAACCTTTTGCAACAAGCCTAGCCTTATACCTGTCAATTGTTCCATCAGGCTTACATTTTAGCTTCTACCCATTTAGTGCCAATGGACTTTTTGCCTGGAGGCAAAATACATAAAGATCGAGTACCATTCTTCATAATAGCATCATATTCTGTTTGCATGGTAGCCATCCAATTTTATGAATTTTGTGCTTCATCAAAAGAAGCTGGCTCATTCTCATCACAATGACTAGAGGTAGACATAATATAGCAATCTCATGCAAAAGCACTATGAAAGCCTGACTGAGTATGATTTGATAGAGGTGCATCTAATTTGCTATCTCACAAAGTTTGCACCAACCATTTAGGCATAGTTTCTGCCTCCTCTATATTAGCCCTCTCACCAACAAGTGCTTCATATAAACCTGCATCAAAAATGGAATGATCTGCACCATCATGTGAAACTTGTAAAGGCTGCGAAATTGCTTCATTTGGACCAACACTTCATTTTCCACCTATAAAAAGAGGAAGCAAAGTGTCATACACGTCTTTGAAGCTAACTCACATCTCCTTAGTACATGAAAGTAATGGTTGAATTGCATCTTCCACAAAAACAACATCACGGCTAACCAAAATGTGCTTATTCTGTGGATGATACAGACGGTGGCCTTTGCTTTTAGAACTATACCCAACAAAAATACGATTTACTAATTTATCATCCAGTTTTTGGTGTTGTTGTTTAGGCACTAATACATATGCCAGACAACTAAAGACACACAGATGAGCAGCACATGGCTTGCGATCATGCCAAGCCTCATGTGGAATGATAGACTGCAATGCTTTGCTGGGACACCTGTTAAGTACATATGTTGCATACATAATAGCCTCAAGACAAAAGCTATGTGGCAAAGCCTAATTTTTTACCATACACCTTGCCATCTCCATGAGTGACATGTTCTTCCTTTCAGCAACTCCTTTTTGTTGAGGTATATATGGCACTATACACTGATGTTTTATCCCACGTTCAACCATAAATGCATTAAAAATTAGAAGACATGTATTCCCCCCTTGATTAGAACAGAGGGTGTCCATTTTACATGGTGACAAATTTTTAGCCAAAAACAAAAATTATTTGAAGCACACAAATACTTTGGACTTTGCTTTCACTGGATACACCCATGCATGCCTAGAAAAATCATCAAAAATTTTCACGAAGTAAAGGTAGTTCTTAAAAGAAGGTATGAACATAGAACCACAGACATCACAATGAACAAGCTACAATTTCTTAGTAGCTCATATTGAACCATCTTTTTGGAGAAGGAATGCTACATTTTTTCAAGAATACAACTTTCACGGACATGTTTGGTAGGTGCCTCAGGTTTTGGCAAAGAGGACACCATTTGAGATTTATGCATGCATAGCAAACTAGCAAAATTCAAATGACCAAAGTGTGCATGCCAAAGCTTTGCATCTGAGATAGCCTGAGAATCTTGAACTACACATGCTAAATCATTTAAGAATTTTGCATAATCTATGAGCTTATATAGCCCACAACATAAAATGCCAAAAGCAATAATAGCATTGCCATTTGACATATTATGAATTGTACATCTATCATCAACAAATTTCACAACCAAGCCGATCTTGGCTAATGCAGAAACTGATAACTTATTTTTCTTGATACTTGGCACAAACAAAGCATCTGACAATGTGAAAGAACTACCATCGGTAGTAGTCAAAATGATCTTACCAACTCCGATTATAGGATAAGAGAAGTTGTAAGCACATGTGATAGTATTCCTTCTAGGAGCAGGCTCAAACTCAAGAAACTCCACTGCGAGGTAATATGTTTGGTTGCCCCACTACCAAAGTACCAAACATATGAGTCTACCACAAACATACACTATTCATGAGAAGATGCATGCTAACTGCAGACAGTAGTAAATAGCCACTCTTCATTTTGCACAAGATTAGCAAGCTTTGTTTTGGGTGTAGAGGCCTCTGCAATAACCATTCTGAGCTCTTTTTTCTTTACCTCTTTTGCAGCCAATTTTAGACAAATCTTTATGACATGATCATTTCCTTTATAGTATTTGCAAACCATTTTTTTCTTTTCTATTTTCTCCTTGTCTTTGTCATCCTTTTTTTACTATGCAAAATTAGCAGATTTTTTCTTACTAGTAGATGAGCTCCATTTACCTTTTCCCTTCTAGTTAGCCAAGAAAGCTTGACCTGCTACATGCATGATGGACCTGTTTTGCCTGGACTAATCTTCCTACAATAAAACAAAGACTAGCTCCTCAAATGTTAAGGCGTTTGGATTGCCTTTCATCATCAACCAAAGAGTGGAAGCAAAACTCTTATATGAATATGGAAGACGAGAACAGTCTGCATAAGTGAACTATCTGGCAAGACTTCATCAGCAAAAATGAATTGCTCCTTCATAGAATCTCCTTCATTCATATGCTCACTTTCCAAATATTTTCAAAAATAAGTAACAAGAGCCTCGTTTCTTGCCTGGTACAAAGTGGAAAGTGTATCCCAAGCATCCTTTGTTGTTTTGAAAGAAGAAATATGAGGGATAAGGACATGTTTGATAGACAAGGCTATCAATGCATGTGCCTCAGCATCTCTGTCCTCCCAATGAAGTTCCTATGCAGTAGGTGCAGTAGCAACCATAGCACAAACAGGAACTTGAAGATCATCATCTTCAATGCCATCTGCACCACCTTCAATAACAATATTTGCAGGTGTAGTAGGTCGTCTCTCAACAGCTTACACAATATTCCACAGTCCTTTTGCAAACAATACATGATGCATCCTATATGCTCATAATGGGTAATTGGTACCATCCAACTTATGCTCAATAGCCAACATATGGAATACACCATTGCTTTTTAGTCATGGCCATTGACTAAAATACCCTAATGCAAAAAAATAAATTTATCTCAAAAAGTTGAACAAAACTACCCTATCGAGTTGGCACAAAAAAGACAAAATTTCCTACATAAGCACTACCATAGTGCATTTGAAGGCCAAAACAAGCTTGGATTGAAATTTTGACACAGAAAGCAAAGTAGTTTTGAACTCCTAATCATCTTGAGTATGCTAACCCAATTTCAAATGATTTTGATGGTGTGATCGGAGGGGTGTCGACGATGCCTTAGCTGAAGTGACAACCTGCTCTAATACCAATTGCTGGATTTGAGGTCTATAGAAGCACACAAACAGGGTAAGCGAGAAGAAGAAGCTTGGAGCATAACACACAATAGTAATTGTATTACCAAGTGAATGTACAAAGATAAGTAACTTGATAGGGTTATAGGCATATACACAAGCCGGGGGGAAAAACTCCTAAAGAGGGAAAAAAGTGCTCTGGCATTCCTAAGTGTGTTCACACATATCACTACCAAAATATATCAACAACTTTGAGATTCATAAGTTTCATGGCACACACTTCTCTTTATGGAAGAATCATATTTGTGATGTCTTGATTCAAAGAAGACACTCGAAGACAATCGGTGGCCTTAACACCTCAAACAAGATGTATCTCATGAGAAATTTGTATGAATTATGCACCACAGATACATATAATGTTTTCAGTTTTCACAATTATAAGGAAAAAAATGAACATGAATGATGAAATGAAAGTAGTTCTCTTTTTATGCACATTGTTACCTTTGTGGGCAACCTTTCTGTTCATCATCAATAGAGAGAGCTATTCTTGCCATCCATCTTCTCCATGTGTCTTGCTGCATTTGTGCTCCTTGTGTTGCTTCTTGTGTTAATTTTTCCAATTGTAATCATGGTGGCTACTCTGAGCATTTGAAGTTGAATGTTTCATTCCAAAATAGAAAGTTTTAAGTACTCATTGTACAAACTCATCTCTTTTGGATCAAATATTTCTCTAGATGTCCCAAAGTATATATTGAGTTTTATTGCATTAATTGCAAGCCCATAAGGTATATTAGACTCTCCAAAAGATCAAGGGTTGATCTTGTGTTGGTTGGCTAGACCAATCTTCATCATTTTAACCTGATTTTTCTACCTCCCTCAAGCTTCTCCAAGTTCTCTTACTGGCATCGAAGCTACTTCAAGATGGGTGATGGATTTCCTTCAATGATTGGGAAGCTTGATAGAAAAAACTATGCTACTTGGCAAATTCGAATGGAAGCATGTTTGTGACTACAAATCTTTATGGGATTGTAGCAGGTGATGAAGCTATGCCTATTCCAAAGATCCAAAAGAGGACCTGAACAAGAAGAGACAGATAGACTCACACTGTAGTATGCAAGGGATGCTCAAGAAAGTTCATACATACTAAACTTGATTTTTTGTTGGCACATATTAGAGGATGCAAAACATCTCAAGCGACTTGGTATGCACTTTCTTTTCTGCTACTATCAAAGAACGAAAGAACCATATATGGAACGATTTCAACCAAATGAAGAAGACAAACAAACTATCACAGGGTTTGTTACCAAGGTCAAGGAGGTTGTAGATCAATTAGCACCCATTGGAGAGCTGATTGAAGAAGAGGCCATCATGAGGTAGATTCTAAATGGAATTAGAAGTGATAAGCAATGGCAATCCTTCACCACAGCTTATGATCTCATCATGGATGTACAAAATCCGAATTTCAACATATTCCTTGGACAATTCTTCAACCAAGAGTCCAACAATAATATGAAGGAAGTTAACTTTTATCAAGGTAATAAGAACAAGCACTCTTTATTAAAATAAGAAAGACAAGAAGCACAAAGGCAAGAAGAAGGAAGATGGTGAAGAAGAGACTTCCCAAGCCAACTATGTAGATAAGATCAAGTGGAAAGTGAATAATAAAAGATCAAAGCATGACAAATCAAAAGACCAAAATGTTCACCCTTGTGACATCTGTGATAAGACCAACGACACCATTCAAAATTGTTGGTTCAAGGGAAGGACTCAGAAAGGAGGTGGATTTAGAAACACTAGAGGCAAGAGTGGACACAAATTCAATAGAAATCACAATAGAAGGGACTTCAATTACTATGAATATCAATCCAATAAACATTCATTACTTCTAATGAATATGAGTCACAAAGAAGGTAAAGAATATGACCATTTGTTCTACATAGATTCAAGATGTCTGAATCATGTTGCAAGCAACATTTTTCTTCTATTTGACTTGGAAAGTCAAAAGCATAGACATGAAGTACAAATAGCGGATGACACCAAGCACAATGTGAAGAAGATTGGTAATGGCAAAGCTTCCAATGGAAGGACAAACATTCTAAGTAAGGTTCTCTATGTACCTACTATCACCAAAAACCTAATGAGTTTAGGCCAAATAGTTGAGCCTTGCCAGTTAGGTTCACCCAACATGGGGCTTTTGTGGAAGACCCATGCCAAGGCTTCAAGAAGAAAGCCAAAGGTGAGAGGCATGGTAGGCTCTTTACTTTTGAAGTAGGAGAAACTAGGAACATAGCTCTATTTAACTTTGGGTCTCAAACCCTAAGTGAGCTTAAAGTGTGGCATAAGAGCCTTGCTCATGTGAATAAAATAACCTTGAAGGATATATGCACATATCAAAGTGTTCTAGGGGTACCAAACATATCAAATCAACACATGATGAATAGATGTGATGCCTATCAGATTGGGAAGGCACAAAGACAACCATTCAACCACAAAGAGTACATCCACAACAACCTCTTGGACTTAGTACACACAGATGTGTGGGGACCAAGTCAAGAACGTTCATTGGTAAGCTCAAGGTATTATGTTTCCTTTGTTGATGATCATTGTAGATGTATCATTCTATATTTTATCAAGAATAAGAATGGAAGTGTTTGAATGCTTCAATAAGTAGCTAGCACATGTGGAGAATCATACAAACCGATCATTGAAGAAACTCTAATACGATGAGGGGAGAATACCTCTTCGAAGATTTTGATGAGTTCTTGCAGGATAAAGGCATCAAAAGAGAAGTGACTACTAGGTATTCTCATCAATTGAATGGAATGGTAGAGAGAAGAAATAAGACCCTAGTTGGATCAGCTAGAACAATGCCTAAAGAGAAGAATTTACCACACCATTTGTGGGAAGAAGAAATCTCAATAGCTATGTATCTTGTGAACAGACTACCATCCAAATATCTTCAAGGTATGACTTCTTATGCAGCTTGGAATGGTAGAAAACGAAGCCTAGGACATTGCAAGGTATTTATTTGTTTAGCTTTTGTACATGTACCTTCACAAATCAGAGGTAAACTAGATGAAAGGGCAACCAAGGTAGTATTCATTGGCTATGATTCAACTCAAATGGGCTATAGCATTCATAATCCATCCACCAAGCAATTTACCACAAGGAAGGATATTGTCTTTGAATAACATAGGTCATGGTATGATGAAGACATATAGAAGGTAAACTTACCTTATGATCTTGATTTTGATTGCCATCCATTAGGTAACAAGCATGACACACACGTACAGGATCCATGTAGTGAATCTGATGATCATCAAGATGAGAAGGAAAGAGACCATAAGCTCTAGATGTCAAGAGGGAAAACCAAAATGCAAGATTGTGGAGAATGCTCCAAGAATATTCCTAGAAGGTCAACAAGGGAGATTTAGCAACTTGAAAGGTAGGGATATGATTCTAAATTTGTTACAAAGTACTCTATTTATTTGGCCAAAGACTCAATTTCAGAGGAATCTTCAACATATGAAGAAACTAAGGATAACCCTAATTGGGAGAAAGCTATGAAAGAGGAGATAGAAGCCTTGAAAGAAATGGGCACTTGGGAGTTGGTTCTAATGCAAACTAATCAGAAGATAACACATTGTCTATGGGTTTATAAGTTGAAAAGAAATTTCGATGGATCAATTTGCAGGTGCAAAGCCAGATTATTTGCTAAAGGACGTGCTCAAACTTATGGCATAGAATATGAGGAGATGTTCTTAAGAGTTTCCAGGATGACTACAATCAAGACATTGCCAAGTGTAGCAATTGGAAGAAATCAAAGATTATGTTAACTTGATATGAACAATGCTTTACTCAATGGTTAGGTTAGTGAAGAGGTATATATGTCACAAACTCTAGGATTTGAAAACCCTAATTATACATCTTATGTTTGCATAATCAAAAAGGAATTGTATGGATTGAAACAAGCTCCTGGAGCTTGGAATTCCAAATTGATAATCTATCTACAAGATCAAGGTTTTAGGTCAAGAAATGCAAAACCTTCTTTACTCATCAAGAAGGATCACAATAAAGTTATCATTTTTGTGTACATGTACATGACATAATTGTGACAGGAGATGAATTGAATGGCATACAAAGGATCAAAAGGCATATGCAAGAGGAGTTGAAAATCAGTGATTTAGGTGACCTCACATTCTTCTTAGGTATGCATGTCATATACATAGATCAAGGAATGTATTCGACTCAGAGAAGATACATTTAAGATCTACTTCTGAGGTTGAAGATGGAGAATGCTAAACCTGTAGGTACAACTTTGGAGATGAATCATAAACCTAGTGTTTATGAAGGTGAGAAAATTGAAGACATTGTATCAAAGCTTGGTACGTAGCTTGATATATGCTACTCATACAAGAGAAGACATCTCATATACTATAGGAGTGCTAAGCCAGTTCATGAACGCTCCAAGAAGACCACACATGGATGCAACTAAGAGAGTACTCAAGTTCCTCAAGGGAACACTTAATGAACGTATATTCTATCCTTAATCATGAGATTTGGATCTCAAGATATTTGAAGTTAAGGATGATAGAAGAAGTACTTCTGGTACTTAGAATTAGTAGGTTCAAAGCTAGTGTCATGGAGCTCCAAGAAGCAATCAACAATTGCTTTATCCTCAACCGAAGTAGAGCACAGAGGTTTGACAATAGCAACTCAAGAGGTAATATGGTTAAGAGAATTGTACTCAGATTTGGGATTTGTGAGTTCCAAATCTCACATTTTTGGTGATAATGTAAGTTCTATGCACCTAGCAACAAAACTTGTCTCTCATGCAAGAACCAAACACATAGAGTTTCATCACCACTTCATCAAACAAAAAATCATGGCAAAAGAGATTGACATTACTTTTTTCCCAATTGAAAATCAAGTAGAAAATATGAAATTGAAAACATAATAGTGCTTAACTCATACGTATACAAAATTTTGTGCCATTTGGTTAAGTAGATTTTGATAAATCTCTAATTTAAGGTCTTGAGGTCTATTTCTTCTATAGACCTCAAACTCCAACATCATAATGACATGTATAAACATATGGCCAAAAATGTTGAGTCATGTTGGTTCATCATTATTTGCATTTGAAGAATTTTCAACAATAGACATGCCAGATTCCTTCTTTTTTTCATCACTTAGCAATTTTTTTGCACTCATCAATAGTATGACCAATCTTATGGCAATATTTGCATCCTTTCTTCTTCTGCAAATCAGCATCATCAAGGGAATGAGTGGAAGAGGAATGTGGAGGCTTTGGTTTTGATGCACCCAAAGCTATACCATACTTGCTTTTCCATTTTTGTGAGATAGCAAGTGCTTATGTTCCCTCAATCAAACCACTGTTGTTCACTCTAGATTGTTCTTCTTGCAAGAGAAGAGACACAACCTCATCAAATGCATTTCTATTTGGATTGCCTTTTGCAACGAGACAGAATGTAGTGGCAAAGCTTTGAAAAGATTTTGGTAACCCTTCCAAAAATGTAGAGATAAGTGATGCATCCTGAATAATCTCCTCTATGTTTGCCAATTTCTCTTTCAAGTCCTTGATGCACACCACATACACATCAATAGACTTATTTTCAGCCATACATACACCCTCAAGTTGCTTCCTCAAGCATGTAATACATGCTCATTACATATGGCATACAAAGAAGAAAGAGTGCCCCATGCTTGTTGAGATGTAAAACATGATCGAATGTGTGGAACTATATAATACGTCACAAAAAGTGTAATCAATTCATGAGCTTGAGCATCTTTTCCATCCTATCTAAGTTTCTCCTATGTAGGTTGATAAGGATTAACCACTGTACTTGAAGAAGAAGCTCCATCTATGATAGTAGACTGTGAAGTAGAAGAAGTGATAGTCTTTGATCTTCAGCTCCCACTATATTCCATAGTTGTATTGCAACAAGAACATGTTTCATCATGTAAGACCACATTGGATAATTGGTTCTATCAAGGTCAACTTTAGCTTGAAGCATACCAAACAATTCAAACTTTAACTTGAAGCATACCAAACAATTCAAACTTTAACTTGAAGCATACCAAACAATTCATTGTTGCCTACCATTTCACTAAAAAACAAGAATGTGATAAGATATTTACTTCAATGAAAGTTGAAATGAATGTTGAAATTACAACACATAAAGTCACTCTGATGGCAACTATGACAACACGAATGGCATTGAAATGGGGATAAAATCAAAGTGCAGCTAGAGGAAAAGCTTTTTGGTTGTTAAAAATCAATGGTCCATGCTCTGAAGCCGATTTGCACAATTAAAAATGTGCGTGCTCCATGTCGTGAAAAACAAAACAAAATTTGAGGAGGAGCTCAACCCCCTCTGATACCACTATTGGGTAGAACTCAACATAGGTATCCCCGATTTTTCAGGGCTATGTAGAGATAGACCTCGAGACCTTAAACTAGAGATTTCTCAAAATCTATTGTAACACATGCCATAAAAAATTTGTATAGTTAAAGTAAACTTACCTTTCCAATTAATGCTTAGTCATCCAATTTGGAACTCTGTGGAGAGAGAACCAGCTTCTACAAGATAACTGTTGTTGAAGATGATGGTACAGAGAAATGAAGGAGCAACATAATGATGATCAAAAGTGTGTCTATATTGCTTCAATGTATTGTACATGAATTTGGGAGTCTTTTGGTAGAATCTTGATGTGTTCCACGACTTCTTTCACAAGGATTCGAATTCAAATTCAAGTAGGCTAGAGTTTGTTATGATGAACAAACTACTTTTCCTATAATCTAGGAAAGGTAATGATCAAGTGTAAATGCTTGATTTTAGATGTTTGATTGATTGGAAATCTCACCAAATCTAAACTCATGAAAGTTGAGTTTTCCTTTTATCATTTTACAAGAGTAAACCTCTTAAACTTTTACATGAGTATGTGATCATAGAAGATCCTTATGAAATACCAAACAATGAGCAAAAATGCTAAACTCTTCAATGGGAAACTTTGATATAATCCAAATGATAGTTTTTTTATGTACATAAAATCCATCTCAAGCATAGTGTAATCTTCATGATCCAACAATAGCAAACTGAGTATCAGGCCGAGTTATGCATAACTAGATCAAGCATCCCACAACTTGTTGATACAGAACAACAATAAATGCATCTTCAGCATCATGAAGACTCAATCATAAACATGTTTCCATAGGAGTGATAATAGGTTTGCAATATTCAAGGCCAAAATGCTACAATAATGTCTCAATATATTTTCTCTTACACAAAGTTATTCCCCATCAACTTGCATAAACTGAATGCCCAAATAATGGTGCAAATGCCCAGTTTTAAATTCAGCAAAATGCTTTTTATTAGGACCAATGAGCAACATTCATCAACATACACAACAATGATTAGAATTACATCATTTGCACGCTTAACATACAAGGTGCTCTAGTTGAACTATTCTCAAAACCATGTTCAATGAAGTAGGCATGTATCTTTTTATAATAAGCACATGGTGCTTGCTTAAAACCATATAATGCCTTTTTTAACCTTTTTTTCTCATTCCCTTTTTTGCACGAAGGTTGAAATACATACATCTCATGTAAGTCATCATTCATAAATGCACTTTTAATGTTCAACTAATGTACATTCCAACCATGATGAGATGCAAGTGCACAAATGCTATGAACAATAATGGTTCGGCGCATGGGAGCAAAGGTATCCTCATGTGTTAAGGCATTAAAATTGCCTTTCATCATCAATCAAAGAGTAGATGCATAACTCTCATATGAATCTGGAAGAATGTTAAGAACAATCTACACAAATGAACACTCTGGCAAGAATTCATCAATAGAAATCAAATACTCCTTCAAATCTTTGATCTTTGTCAAAAAAACTATCCATAGAATATACTTCCTTCATATTTTCACTCTCCAAATATTTTCAAAGCTAACCAACATGAGCCTCATTTCTTGCCTAGTATAAAGTGTTAAGTGTATCCCAAGCATCCTTTGTCATTTTGCAACAGCAAATATGAGGAATAATGGCACATTTGACATACAAAGCTATCAATGCATGTGCCTGAGTATCTATGCTATCCCAATAAAGTTGCTCTACAGTAGATGGAGCAGGAACCAAAGCACAAACAGGAATTTGAAGATCATCATCTCAATGCTATCTGCATCACCTTTGATAACTGTATTTGGAGGTATAGTAGGATGTTTCTCAACACCTTGCACAATATTCCTGTTGATATATTTAGGTAGTGATGTGTGTGAACACTCTAGGACTGCCGGGGCACTTTTTTCCCTCTTTAGGAGGTTTTTTTCCCCCGGCTTGTATATACGCCTATTGCCCTAATGGGCTACTTATCTTTGTACATTCTCTAGTAATACATTCAGTCTTGTGTGTTGTGCTCCAAGCTTCTTCTTCTTCCTTGTGCTGTTCGCGTGCTTCCGCAGACGTTTAACTCCAACAATTGGTATCAGAGCAGGTCGTTGCTTCTTCTAGGGCACCGTCGACACTCCTCCGTTTGCAGTCTCAGATTCGCACAAAATTTGGTGAGCATACTCAGGGTGTTTTCGAGATCAAAACATCTTCGCTCTGTGGTGCCGAAATCGCGATCTGAGCTCGTTTCGGCCTCCGAACGCACTATCGCAGTGCTTGTGCAGGCTATTTCGTCCTTTTGTGCCAAAGGTATATACCAGTTTCTGTTCGCCAGTTTAAGCGTCTCGAAGTCTGCTACAGGTCTAGCAGAACTTGTCTGGGCAGTTCTGTTCAACTTTTTGAGATACAGTCAATTTTCTGCATCAAGGTATTTTAGTCACCGGCCATGGCTGAAAGCAGTGATGTATTCCGTATGTTGGCTGTTGAGGATAAGTTGGATGGTACCAACTACCCATTATGGGCTTATATGATGCGACATGTACTGGTTGCAAAAGGATTGTGGAACATTGTGCAGGGTGTTGAAAGACGTCCTGTTACACCTGTAACGACAGGTACTGCAAATACAGGTGTTGGAGCTGATGAAGATGGTGTCGAAGATGATATTCCGCAGATTCCTGTTCGTGCTGCTGTTTCTGTTGCACCTACTGCAGAGCAGATTCGTTGGGATGGCAGAGATGCCCAGGCACATGCATTGATAGCTTTGTCTGTCAAACGTGCCATTATTCCTCACATTCGCTCTTGTAGAACAGCAAAGGATGCTTGGGATACACTTACCACTTTGTACCATGCTAGGAATGAGGCTCGTGTTGCTTACCTCCGAAAACAGTTGGAGAGTGAGCACATGAATGAAGGTGATTCGATGGACAGTTTTCTTACAAAGATCAAAGACCTGAAGGAACAATTGATTTCTGCTGATGAGGTTATACCAGATAGCTCACTTGTGCAGACCGTTCTGAATGGCCTTCCTGATTCATATCAGAGTTTTGCCTCTACTCTTCGATTGATGATGAAAGGCAATCCGAATGCCTTGTCATGTGAGGAATTAGTCTTTGTTCTGTTGCAGGAAGATCAGTCCAGGCAGAACAGGTCCATTATGCGTGTTGCAGATCAAGCTTTCCAGGCTAGTCAGAAGGGCAAAGGAAAATGGAGCTCTTCTACTAGTAAGCAGAAATCTGCAAATGCTGCACAATCGAAGAACCAGGATAAAGATGAGAAGAAATCAGAAAAGCAGAAATTGTTCTGCAAGTACTGTAAAGGAAATGATCATATTATAAAGAACTGTCCAAAACTGGCTGCTAAAGAGGCAAAGAAGAAAGAGGCTGGAATGGTTGTTGCAGAGGCCTCTACACCAAAAACAGAGTCTGCAAATCTTGTGCAGGAAGAAGAATGGGCGTTTACTACTATCTGCAGTTTTGACCCATCTTCTCCTGATCAGTGCATGTCTGTAGTAGACTCAGATGTTTGGTACTTTGACAGTGGGGCGACCAAACATATTACCTCGCAGCGCAGTTTCTTCTCTTCACTTGAGCCTGCTCCTACAGGGAATACTGTCACATGCGCCAATAACTCCTCTTATCCTATTATGGGAGTTGGTAAGATCATTCTGAGTACTACTGATGGTAGTTCTTTCACTTTGTCAGATGCTTTATTCGTGCCAGGGATCAAAAAGAATCTGTTATCAGTTTCTGCATTAGCCAAGATTGGCTTGGTTGTGAAATTTGTTGATGACACGTGTACAGTCCATGATCTCTCAAATGGCGATGTGATTATTGCTTCTGGCATTTTATGTCGTGGGCTGTATAAGCTCATAGACTATGAAAGATCTGTGAATGATTCGGCATGTGCAGTTCATGATTCTCAGGCTATGTCAGATGCAAAGCTTTGGCATGCACGCTTTGGTCATCTGAATTTTGCTAGTTTGTTACGCCTGCAGAAATCTGAAATGGTGTCCTCTTTGCCCAAACTTGAGGCACCTGGAAAACATGTTTGTGAAGGCTGTATTTTTGGCAAAATGCGGCGTTCTTCCTTTCCAAAAGATGGTTCAGTTCGGGCTACGCAGAAATTGCAGCTTGTACATAGTGATGTCTGTGGTCCTATGCAGACACCCTCTTTTGGAAATTACCTTTACTTCGTGACTTTCATTGATGATTTTTCCAGGCATGCATGGGTATATCCACTCAAAGCAAAGTCCGAAGTGTTCATGTGCTTCAAACAGTTTTTGGTTTTAGCTGAAAATCTATCAGCATGTAAAATGGGCACCCTCCGTTCTGATCGAGGGGGGGAATATATGTCTTCAGATTTTAATGCATTTCTGGCTGAACGTGGGATAAAACACTAGTGTACAGTGCCGTATACACCTCAACAGAATGGAGTTGCTGAACGAAAGAACAGGTCACTCATGGAGATGACGAGGTGCATGGTCAAAAGTCAGGCTTTACCACATAGTTTCTGGCTTGAGGCTGTCATGTGTGCAGCATATGTACTGAACAGGTGTCCCACTAAAGCGTTGCAGTCTATCACTCCATATGAGGCTTGGCATGACCGCAAGCCATCTGTTGCTCATCTGCGTGTTTTTGGTTGTTTGGCATATGCATTAGTGCCTGAACAACATCGCAGAAAATTGGATGATAAGGCAGTAAAATGTATTTTTGTTGGGTACAGTTCTGAAAGTAAAGGCTATCGTCTGTATCATCCACAGACTAAACGCATTCTGGTTAGCCGTGATGTTGTCTTTGTGGAAGATGCTATTCAGCCATTGCTTTCATGTACTAAGGAGACATCTGTTAGCTCCAAAGACATGTATGATACTTTGATGCCTCTTTTTACAGGTGGACAGGCTAGTGCTGGTCCTAATGAGGCAACTTCTCAGCCTTTGCAGGTTTCATATGATGATGCAGATCATTCCATTTCTGATGCAGATTTACATGATGCATTTGTTGATAAGAGAGCTGATATTGAGCAGGCAAAAACTATGCCAAAATGGCTGGTGCAGACTTTGCGTGACAGCAAATTAGATACACCTTTGTCATATCGTACTCGTTCAGGCTCTCATAGTGCCTCCTTTGCATCAGATTGCTATGCTATGGCTGCATCTAGTCTCTGTGATGAGAATGAGCCTGTTTCTTTTGATGAAGCACAAAATTCAGAAAATTGGATGGCTGCTATGCAATCTGAATATGATGCTATAATGAAGAATGGTACATGGTCTTTATGTGACTTGCCTCCTGGCAAGAAGGCCATTGGCACTAAGTGGGTATACAAGCTGAAGCGTAAACCTGATGGTACAGTTGACAGGTATAAGGCTAGGCTTGTTGCAAAGGGTTATGCGCAGGAAAGAGGCATTGATTTTGATGAGACCTTTGCACCTACATGCCGTATGACTACTGTTCGGAGCATTTGTGCACTTGCAGCCCATCATGGTTGGAATGTACATCAGTTGGACATTAAAACAGCATTTCTGAATGGTGACTTGCATGAAGAAGTGTATGTTTTTCAGCCCCGTGGCTTTGTGCACAAAGGGCATGAAAACTAGGTGTGCAGGTTAAAGAAGGCGTTATATGGTTTAAAGCAAGCACCACGTGCTTGGTATGAGAAGATACATGCCTATCTGATTGCACATGGTTTTGAGAACAGTCCAACTGAAAGCACCTTATATGTTAAACGTGCTAATGATGTGCTTCTGATCATTGTTGTCTATGTTGATGACATGCTGCTCACTGGTCCTATTGAGACACATATTGCTGATTTTAAGGCTGATTTGCATGCCTCATTTGAGATGTCTGATTTGGGGCATTTGCATCACTATTTGGGCATTCAGTTTATGCACGTTGATGGTGGAATGGCTTTGTGTCAAACGAAATATATTGACACATTATTGCAGCGTTTTGGCCTTGAAGACTGTAAGCCTATTGCCACTCCTATGGAGACAGGTTTACGATTGAGTCTTCATGATGCTGGAGATGCATTTGATGCTGTTCTCTATCAGCAGGCTGTTGGATGCTTGATTTACTTATGCATTACTCGGCGAGATATTCAGTTTGCTGTCTCACAGATGAGCAGGTTTATGCATTGCCCAGGAGTCACGCATTGGAAAGCGGTTAAGCGCATCTTTCGCTACTTGAGTGGTACTCGGCTACTTGGGTTGTTTTATCCCAAGGGGGGATCACTACCGCCAGATTTGCATGCTTTTTCTGACTCAGATTGGGCTGGTTGCTATGACACTCGTGTGTCCACCAGTGGTTTTTGCTTCATGCTTGGTAGCTCATGTATATCTTGGTTGAGCAAGAAGCAGCCTACTGTGGCCACTTCCAGTTGTGAGGCTGAGTATAGGGCAGCTTTCACAGCGACTGTTGAGTGTGTGTGGCTCAGACGCCTTATGGTTGATTTGGGTGTTGGCCAGTCTTCTGCCACCACCATCTTCACTGACAGTCAGAGCGCATTGGCAGTTGCGAGGAACCCTGTGTTCCATGCTCGCACTAAGCACATTGAGGTGCATTATCACTATGTCAGGGAGAGGTTCTCTGCTGGGGAGATCAGCTTGGCATATGTGCCCACGCAGGAGAACATTGCAGACCTTTTCACGAAGGCTCTGCCTAGGGAGAAGTTTGAAGCTTTCCGCAAAGCTTTGGGCTTACTTCCTTTTGTGGAGTGATTTCCACATAGCTTGGCGCTTCCTTATACATGAGTGCCAGCTCCTTGTTCACCGCATCACTCCCAGGGGGGATTTGTTGATATATTTAGGTAGTGATGTGTGTGAACACTCTAGGACTGCCGGGGCACTTTTTTCCCTCTTTAGGAGGTTTTTTTCCCCCGGCTTGTATATACGCCTATTGCCCTAATGGGCTACTTATCTTTGTACATTCTCTAGTAATACATTCAGTCTTGTGTGTTGTGCTCCAAGCTTCTTCTTCTTCCTTGTGCTGTTCGCGTGCTTCCGCAGACGTTTAACTCCAACAATTCCACTATCCCTTTGCTACCAATACATGATGCATCATATATGCCCACAATTGGTAATTAATACCATCCTATCTATCCTCAACAACCAACATATGAAATACATCATTGCTTTCAGCCATGGCCACTAACTAAATACCATGATGCAGAAAAATGATTGCATCTCAAAAAGTTGAACAGAACCACCCTATCGAGCTCTACTAAATATGTAGCAAACTTTGAGCCTATTGTACTAGTGAACCAAAACTTGTATCTATGTTTGGCACAAAAGGATGAAATCACCTACACAGGTGCTATGATAGTGTGTTTTGAGGCCAAAACGGTCTGATATCAAAACTTCAACATCATAGAATGAAGTTGTTTTGAAATCTTAATCACCCTAGTATGGTCCCCAAATATTTTGTGATTCTGAGACTATGATTGGAGAGGTGTTGAGGATGCCAGCAGTGACCTTCTCTGATACCAATTATTGGATTTTGAGGTATATGAAAGCATATGAATAGCACATGGAAGAGGAAAAAGCTTGGAGCATAACACAACATTGAATGAATTACCAAGTGACCATATACAAAGATAAGTGACCCATTAGGGTTATAGGCATATATACAAGCCAGGGGAAAAAACCTCCTAAAGAGGGAAAAAAGTACCCCAGTGGTCCTAATTGTGTCCACACACATCACTACTGAAATATATCAACATATGATGCATCATTGCATTCTAAATGTAAGGTTGACGGTCAGCTTTATTTGGATTGGTTATTTAATAGTGGTTCTTCAAATACATAACTTCATGCAAAAGGGTTTTTGCATCTTTGAAAGATGCACCCAAAGGAGGACATGTGGTGTATGCAAACAATGCCTCTTATCCTATCATTAGAGTAGGAGAAATTGAGCTTACATCTGCAAATGGAGGTGTGGTTCTCTTGAAAAATGCATTGTATGTACTCGGTATTAAGGACTTGATTTCAGTTCCTTTGATTGCCAAAGCTTGATTTCATGTACACTTGGTTGAAGATAAGAGCATGGTTCATGATTTTCGCAATGGTGACATTATTGTGAGGTCCGATACATTATGCAATGGTTTGTATTGCTTGGATACATACAAGAGGGTTGCCTCAAATGCTTGGGTTGCTCATACTTCCTCCATGGCTGAAATGAAGGTTCGGCATGCTCGTTTTGGTCACTTGAACTTTAATAGCTTGCTTTACTTGCAAAATAGTGGCATGCGTATTGGTTTGCCAACACTTGAGTCCATTGAAAAGCATGCATGTGAAGGTTGCACTCTTGGAAAAATGCATCTTGCTTCTTTCCCAAAAGATATTCATACACACACTACAGGAAGATTACATCTTGTTCATAGTGATGTATGTGGTCCCGTCAAGACTCCATCTTTTGGGAAACATGTATATGTTGTTACCTTCATTGATGATGCTACTCACCATACATGGGTGTATCCTATGAAAGAAAAGAATGAGGTATTTTCTTGCTTCAAAGAATTTTTAACTATGGCTAAATTTTTTTTCAAAAACAAGCTTTTGACCATACGCATAGATTGTGGTGATGAACACATATCACATGAGTTTAATGCTTTTCTTCATGAAAGAGGAATTTCACACTAGTGTACAGTGCCATATTGACCTCAGCAAAATGGTATTGCATAGCATAAAAATATAACACTCTCTTGAAATGGCACAATGTATGGTTAAAGGAAATCACTGACAAGTTTTGGATGGAAGAGGTCATGTGTGCAAACTATGTGTTGAATCACTACCCTACAAAAGCATTGAGAATAAGCCATCACAACAACATCACAAACTTGATGAAAAGACAAACAATGTATATTTGTTGGTTATAATGTTAAAAGTAAGGGATATTGTTTGTATCATCCATTGATGGACACAACTATTGTGAGTCAAGATATGGTGTTTGCTGAAAATTTAGTTTTCCCTCTACTTGAATGCAAAAAATAGACAATAATTAGCTCATAAGATGTGTTTAATACACTCATGCCTTTGTTCCAAAGTGGTGCAATTAAATATAAACATGTAGATCAGCCAAGTGAGGTTCAAAAATGCTGAAAAATTCCAGCAAAAATGGGTTAAAAATGTAGAGAATTTCCATCCAAACATGGCTAACACTGAATCACAACAAAGGAGAACAAAGACGTTCTCTATTCCTTTTTACCTAAAGACCATGATATCAAGCAATAAAGTGGGCATTTTACAATATCTAGAAAGCATCACTTGTTTTTGCTTGTAAATATTGTCACTAGAAGCTTGATCTCATATCCCAAGTAGTCAAGATAGATATAATAAAATACTTGGTGCCATGAAAACTAGTTGTTCAGCATGATCAAGAATCCCACATCGTGATCTTTGACAAGAGATTAGAGTTGAAGGTACAAGTAAGAGTTCGGAAAGCTCCTTCATTACATCTATAACCTCAACAAGCACAGATTATAGCTGATTAAAAGCTACTCGAAAATCAGAGTACATGTGTTGCAAAAATCGAAACATTTTAACAAAGCAATTAAGATCATCCCTTTTGTATAGTTAAGATCGTCATTGAATGCTGGGTCATATTCACAGAATATGAAATAAATTTCACAAAAGCATTCCCAAGAGAAGATTATAATCAACAAAAATATACTAAGAAACATTCACACATTCATTAGAGAAACGCTCAAGATAAATCAAGTTGAACACAAAGTGGAAGCAGAACTCGACATTATATTTCTATTAAAATGATGTTTTACATTTCATGTGTTTTACAAGAGTAATATGAATCTACAATATAAGTTGATCATAGCTTTCCTCAGGCTCAAGCATAATGGGATCCTCTGGAATCTTAGAACACATATCCTGCCTCTCTCGCTCCAAGATTGGCTCTTCAAGGTCAGCCATGTCCCCCGGTTCATCTGCAAGTGGGGGAACAGGCTCCCTTGAAGCCGGTTGGAATCTCTCCGTGTCTGCAATGTGCTTCCTTCCAACCTCTTGGTCTTCATCTGGGCATTCATTCAGCCCACTTATTCTCATTCTAATGAAGCTCACTTGAGCATCATCCTTCTCCACAGCTATGCAGTGCCTGAACATCTTTAAGGAGCAAGCCAGAGTCGTTCTTGAAACAGCAGAAAACCACTTCGAGGTGGCCAATCAACCATGACTAATGAAAATTGTTAAAATTGAAATTACATGTGCCCAAAAAAAGGTATAGGACCCAGTCATCATCATTGGAGAATAGTTGAAGCAATCTCATTATGAGCTTTTGTGGCTTCTGATAGGGGTTAACCAATGTCATGTCCCCAGCTACATGACAAAGTTTCTTGGTAACGGCTGGGAACATGAGCACATTTGAGATCCCATTCTCATTGCAATGCTCCCTAACTCTCCTTTTGCTTACTTCATCATAATAGCCAACTGTAATGCATTCAGTGGAGCTCACAAACCTATGCAAAGGAGTGTGATTGACGTTTGTCTGCACCCTGCCAACAAGAACTATAAGTGACAGAGAGGCTCATCATTAAAGCCATGGAGATAGAAAGAAGATTACTTACCACGTGAGGAACTCCAGAGCATGACATCTTGCCTTCAGAGCAGTTGAAACAGAGAAAGACTGGTCTCTGCTATGGAAAATTACTATCCTCCAAAGAGGAGACATAGTCAACTCTGCAAAATCAGTGACCATCTTCCAAATCTGAGGGTGTTTGAAGGGTTCATCATCATTAACTGATCCCAACATCCTAAATCCATAGGGTATGTCTGCTATGAGAAGGGAGAAATGCTTTCTAGGTACAACAGAACAAATGTTATTTACATCACTACAGAATACATTGTAATATACAGGCCTAAGGGGGTCTAGGGGATTGGAGAAACATTTCACATCAGGTTCATCATCAAAATCAATCTCCTTGGCTTTTAGTCTAGATTTCTCATGCCTTGCTCTTTGAATGTGAGCCAGGAATGCAGGGGGGCAATCATCTAGTAGCTCTGCAGACTTACTTTTCTTTGGTTTCTGCAGAATAAAGCGGAAAGACAATTAAATGAGCTCTTCAAGACAGCAAACGAAACATAAGGAATCGATGCATGTCATCGATTTCATGTGTGGGTAGATGCCAGGCATCAACTTTGGGACTAAAAGTCGATGCCTGGCATCAACTTTGGGACATAAGTCGATGCCTGGCATCGACTTATGCCACGAGGTCGATGCCATGCATTGACTTATGCCCCCAAGTCGATGCCAGGCATCGACTTATGCCAGGAGGTCGATGCCAAGCATCGACTTTTGGCAGCAGGTCGATGCCATGCATCGAATTTAGCAGTAAGTTGATGCCAGGCATCGAATTCCTACTAAAAGCTTGGCATCAAATTGGTTAGGTGAATCAAGGCATCTATACTAATAGCAAACCAGGCATGACCTCTAAAAGAGAACCTACCCAATCACGAAACAGGATAAAATATTCTGATAAAGCTTTGTAGGATGATGTGGTTGGATAGTCTGCTTGGACCTCTGTCCAAGAAAAGCAACCCAGCCTCTTCATCATCACCTCTTGAATCTTCATGTATACTTTATGACTACAGTCACAGAAATGAAAAAGAGATTAGGTTAGACTAGAAACATGGGAGGAGGGAAAAAGGATCTGAGAATAACATACATACTTATTGAGCTCAGTCACCATCTCCTCCAGGCTTAACTCCTTGGAGATGACCCTTGACAAAGTTGATATAATCAATGTATCATCCTTGATTCCTTGAAGGGCCCTCCATGGTGTCAGCTTCATGTCCTCAAGAGCCTCTTCAATTGCGAGGTCAACTTTCCTTCCCTTTCCCTTCAGATCAATCTGTGGGTCTGGCCTCGACTTCCGTTGCTTCTAGCCCTTGACCTCCTTGTTCTCCCACATTGTGAAAATTTTATCCTGCAGATCCCAGATCTCACCTGTTCTGAAAGCCAGTTCAAACCATGGATCATATTTCCTCAAAGCATCAGACTTTTTATTCTCATCTAGTGCAATTCCAACCTCAATAAGGCATTGCTTTCGTGGATTGGGATGTATTCTTCCAGCTTCCTTCACGAGACAATCTTCATATTCATGGTGGAAGAACCAAATTCTCTCTATGGAGGACATTTTTTGCCTGTAGTCATTGTCATTGTTGTGATCCCAAGCAAGAAGCTTGGCTTCCTCAGTTGTAAGACCAACATATATCTTGCACTCTGCATACCTAAAGAAGAATGTGGTAGGGTGCTCCTTCACTAGCTGTCTGTGGGCCTCTGTAGAGTGTGAACCTCCAATCACATAATATGTATAATCCTCAAACAAACCCTCATTGAAATCCTCCACAGAGCTGCACTCATTCGGATCCACCATGACAAGGAATGGCACAACAGTAGCATGAGGATTTATTTTCATTTTCTTTTTAAGATTCTGCACGTGCAAATTGTGTGGCTCCCTGATCTCAAGGGGCCTCCTCCTTGTGACTGGATCTATTGGTGGCCTATGGATGATATTGATTGGCAGGTGGAACAACTGCCCCTTCTTCACAACTTTTATTCTAGCTATGTCCTCCCTCATCTTGTTCTGCTCAGAGCAAGCTCTCCACTGGGTGCAACTATTATATCCTCAGAGCTAGAGCTTGAGTCAGAAGACTCCTCATCTGCAATTCTTTTCTTTTTCCTCTGGAACTTCTTCTGCACACTCTGCTTACCCTTTGCCTTTACAGGGGTTGTCATCTTCTGTTGTGTTGGCATGATATTGCCCTGGATCCATGGCATCAAGTCCTTGATAAGATTCACTGAGTCCCTGCATATCTCTGCAAGCCCATCTGGAACACAACACTCTGGGCACAAGAAATCCAACTTGCATATAACATTTCTTAAACCTTTTGATGTCTCTACCTGGACAAGGAGGTTGTCAGAATCCTCATCTTCATAGTCTAGTTTGTACACAAGGCCATACTGAAAACCCTGTGTTGTCGTGATCTTTCCTCTCCCATACGCCCCTGTGAACACAAGAAGGACTGCATTCTTTTCTTCAACATACTGAAGGCACCACTCCAGGTTTGTCATGTCTCGCAGTCGACGATATGTCCTTAAGACCTCTGCGTCCCTCGACCTATCCTTCCTAGTTGTATCATCCTCAAGAATTTTGATGCTACTCTGTCCACCAGAGGATATTCCAACCGGATTGCTGGCCTTCTCAGAGGATAAGGATGCATGAATTTTCTTTGGTTTTGCTTGGTGACCAATGCCTTTGTCACCTTGATGATCAGCAGAGCTCATGGTCACTCTCAGCTTCTTGAAGGGCCTCTCACTCTTGGACTCAGCATCCCTGAAGGGGCTTGGAAATATCAGCTCATACGTTATTGTGTTTTTCAAGGGTCCAAGTCGATGCCAGGCATCGACTTTACACCCTAAAGTCGATGCCTGGCATCAACTTTCAGGCCACATTCGATGCCAAGCATCGACCTTCCAGGTCGATGCCAAGCATCGACTTGGGGGTGCAAGTCGATGTCAGGCATCGACTTGAGGGTACAAGTTGATGCCTGGCATCGACTTACACCGTCAAGTCGATGCCTGGCATCGACTTGCACACAAAGTCGATGCCTGGCATCGACTTGCACCTAAAAGTCGATGCCTGGCATCGACTTGCACACAAAGTCGATGCCTGGCATCCACTTGCACCTAAAAGTCGATGCCTGGCATCGACTTACACCATTAGGTCGATGCCTGGTATCGAGTTGTACCCTCATTGGATCTATATTTAGGAGCTAAGAAAAATAAAAACTTAGAAAGCATACTATTTACTGAGTCAAACATACAAAAGGAATCTTTTAGGAATCTTTTTTTGTGGTATGATTTTGTCTACCTCTTGGTACTCTTGCCAACATTCTTCTTCTCCATGAGAGTTGCCTTGCTGGTATGCTGAGCTCTGTGCTCCATGGCTGTCTATGCTCTATTGCTCTCTCTTGCTCGTGGATTTTGAAAATGAGAATGATCTCCTCCTCTGCTATTTATAGGCAATTGGGTAACTTGAACCAGAGACTAACTAGATCTAACTGAATGAGTACAGTTGCTAACTATATCTGTCAACTTATCTAACCAAGAAATACCACTCACACAAATAGGCTGTTTCACCTCGACTTTAATGAAATATTCATAGAACCTTGCAACTATTTATATACATTTGCATGGAATTTACACTTCAATGGCAAGAGTATGGTATGTACATGAGGATGTCTAATCTCATGTATAAATTGTTTTTTAGAATCTCTTGCTTGGGAAAAAAATCAAGTCTAAGTTGTGTTGAATATGGGAGATTAATGACATCTTTATAGTGTTATCCCTCTCACTTCAGTTCATATTCACATTTATCTTGTAACACATTGTTGAAATGAAAAATCAATGTATGAATAAATGTTCAAGTGAAGAAATTTGGGGTAATTTCGACAAAATAGGTTGGTAATTTCAACAAAATAGCTTGGTAATTTCAAACGTCACTCATTGTCTTTGCATCCTACGTTCAGAAAAATCGTAGATTCAAAATTCATTTGAAAAACTTTTGTAACAAGCATATACTTAATTCTTACATATAATTCTTACATATACTTTTCCATATACTTCTTACATATACATTTCCATGTACCTCTTTTACACATAATTCTTTTTTAATATACTTTCATCTACCTCTTTGAGATCTAGCCAAGACCACAATAAAACGTAATCCTTGAAATCTTAACCAAAGGTAAAATTTCTTCTTGTATAGTCTTCAATGGCACTACTCCAAACAAATTTAATATCTAATCCAGTTGGAACTCAACTTGGATATATTTTGATTCACTCATAATGCTAAGACTCAATGACTCATATCACAGTGCAATGCAGCTCAACCAAATGCACCTCTTGATCTCCCATCTGATCCAACCATTGATCTCCCTTCTAACTCAAGTGCATGTGGAGCAACGAAAAAGCAAAGCAAGCTCAATCTACGATTTAAAAGAAGGCCTCGTGAAGTAAGTCAAAAAAGATTTAAATTTCTTACTTCAGATAGACAGATTGCATTGGATATTGTGAAGCATTGTTGGGGTTTGAAATGTTTGTACAATTTAGGAATGAAGAAACTAAAGCACCTAAGAGAAAAATTCCTCCATTTAGATAGTGAAAGGCAAGATATATACCTTGTTTCTCGCATGAAAATGATTGAGGATAACATGTCAGTAACACGTGTTGCTTTTGAATATTTCTTTAGTCAAGGGATGCAATGTTGTAGGGCTGCATTTAAAATTGCAATGGGTGTGGGAAATTTTAGAATACATAGGGTTCAACAGGGGCTTTTGAATGGGGATCTCATTTTGGATACGTTCCATGTTGGGAACAAAGGATCTTTTGGACGTCATGCAATGAATTGGATGATGAACTATTTTAGCTTGCATTGTGAGGTTATGCCTACAACTGGAAGGTTGCACTTGTCAAATAACTTTACTCGTCGAGAGGTATTTCAAATATATAGAGAAGACATGGAAAATAGAAATGAGAAGTATGTGTTGTATCGTCACTTTACTCGATTATGGAAGGAAGAGTTTAACAATGTGTCTATTCCTTGTAAAGTTAGAATGGGTGAATGTTCAGTTTGCGCCACTTTGAAAAACATGGCAAAGGGGGCTACAACACCACAGGAAAAGAATAATTTTAAAAACCTTCTCAACAACCATCGTGAGAGTCAAGCTTTAGAGAGAAAGAAAGCAATTCATCCTCGAAGTAAAGCACTCAGAAATCCAGAGCGTTATATGTGTTTGTTGATCGATGGTATGTATCAAAAAAAAACTTGTTTGCCACATTTTTATCGCATCCCTAAGGACATTGGAGATGAAGTCCTTGTGCAAATGCATTTGGTTGGTGCTTTGGTATACAATGGAACTGTAATGTCCAAGGTTTTCTTCACATATCCGAATGTGCATAATGATCCAAACCTTACAGTTACTATCACGTGTTTTGCAATCATGGAAGGCTCTTTTGCCACCAACTCTATATTTGCAACTTGATAATACTGCAAGAGAGAATAAAAATTCTACAGTCTTTGGATATTTAAGCATGCTTGTTGAAAAACAGGTATTTCAGAAGGTTAAGGTAAATTTCCTTCTGGTTGGCCACACTCATGATCACATTGATCAAATGTTCAGTACTTTCTCTAAGAAGTTGGCACATAACAATGCTTTTACTCTTCTGATTTTATCTGCGCTGATTTTAGAAGCATATATTCCAAAACCAGAAGTTCAACACCTCACACAGATTTATAACTTTAAGCACTTTTGCTCAATGGGCCTTGATAACAGTGCTAAGGTTTTGGCTCCATTGCACAATATTAGTTTCAACCATGTATTCTTCATGAGGAGGGTTGATGAAATAACCCTTTTATTTGCAAAGCAGTATTCATCTTCTCCTGGGTGGGAACCTAAAGAGGGATGCAGATTCTTATTGCAGGTGCCTAATTTGTCTACAGTGTATGGTGCAGAACAATCACCATATGAAGATAAAAACAATACAGAAAGATGTGGAAATGTGGTTGATCAAAGTAAAAGCTGGATGCATGCACTCATTGAAAAGAAGAGACATATTGAGCGTGCAAAAAAATATGCTGGAGATCAAGATGTATCTTGGTGGGAGGACTTTTTCAATCATCAAGAAGAGATTATACAGTATACAATTGCAGGTCATTGGCTAGTTGATGCTCCATTCACATGGGATTTTTGTACACAAAGATCCATGAATGTGGCCCAAGCATGTAATGCAGATGCACTTCAAAGTTTTATACATCCACCAAAAAGAAATATTTATGTAGGCCCAAGGATGACAAAACAGGCAGAAGCAAGATGGCAAGGAAATTTAATAGAGATAAATGTTGGAACACTTATTGCAGTACTTGCTGATGGTGATGAGGCTACCAGACCATTTTGGATTGCAAAGGTTTTAGAGATAACTAAAGATATTGATCAGAGAAGAGTAGAGGCTTTGATGGTGCATTGGTATTACAGGTAAATATAACTTAGAAATGGTGTGTGATACTAAACGAACAGGTAATGCATTCACAGGTAAATATAACTTAGAAATGGTGTGTGATACTAAACGAACAGGTTCAAAAAAGAAAAAGAATATTCGAAGCACATCCACTCTTAAAATGGATGATGTAGATATTCTTGTTTATGATTTTTCCTTGACAAAAACAGGTCACTTGAGGAAAGCAACCATCATTATGATAAAACAAAAGCTTCCAGATGTATGTGGTACAGGAAATCATAGGCAAACAAGAAGATTTGTGCATGATCCTGCAGAATTTGGTATGTACGTGGATGAAGATAGAGCTCTTGTGGATATAGAAGAAGAAGAAGAGAGCTCTCAACAGTATGAGACTGAATCAAGTGCATCAGATGATGAGGGTGTAGACATAGATCGACATAGTTGTGAGTTGCATTGAAGCTCTCTAACATTTTTAGTGCTTATGTAAATGCCTCAAAGTAGTTTGGTTAATAAAACCATGTTTTGTAGCAATTTTGAATAACAATCAGATATCCACCCATTAAAAATATGTCTAAAATGTTATTTTTGTATAACAATTATTCAGTTTTACATTATTTATATAAATTTTAGACATGTCAATGTCTTATCATATAGATTTTGGACATGTCAATGTCTTATCATATAGATTTTGGACATGTCAATGCCTTATATAGTGAAATTTTGACTACATTTTGAGCTCTTTTTTTATGAGAAAATGACAAAAAATGTCAAAAAAACACATGTTTTCACTTCATTTTTGTAATATATGTATACTGGTATAAAGGAATCTCAAACATAAGCTACCATTTGCTTGATTTTTGAAGAGAGTGTTCTCTTTTTATGACATAGTTCTCGTTTGTTACGTCTCGCTGTTGGCTGAAATTTTCTAGAAATGTCTAGCCACATATGGCTGAGAATTTGCATCAAAATATGGCTAAAAATAGTATGAAATTCAGCCTATACATGATCTACATGTTGATTATGTATTACATAATGAATGCATGTCTATCAACAGTGCCCAAACTCTACCAAAGTGGTTGAAACAAACTTTGCAGGACAACAAATTCAGTGCACCTTTACTTGGTAGATCAAGGCATGCATCAAGTAATTTTGTTGATTATTCTCTTATTTTACATCATGTTATGGAGGGACACTTACTTTTGAAGATGCATGTGATGATCCACATTGGATGAGTGTTATGCAATCAAAAAAGGATTTGATAGATAGGAATCGTACATGGAAGTTATATGACTTGTCAAAAGGAAAAAATGCTATTGGTACAAAGTGGGTTTACAAGATTAAGAGAAAGTCAGATGGTAGCACTGATCACTACAAAGCTAGATTGCTTGCCAAAAGATATGTGCAAAAATATGGAATTCACTATGAGCAAAATTTTTCTCTTACTTCAAACATGACTACCATTTTTATCATGGTTGAATTGGCTACCCAACGAGGTTGGAAAGTACATTAGTTGGACACAAAAACAACATTCTTGAATGGTGATTTGCAAGAAGAGGTTTATGTGAAGCAATCTCCTAAATTTGTCCATGAAAGGGCAAGAGCATATGGTTTGTCGTGTGCATAAATTCTTATATGGTCTCAAGCAAGTTCCACATGCATGTTATGAACAAATCAATAAGCACTTAGTTGCTCTTGGCTTCACATGTAGTCCCATTAAAAGCACACTCTATGTATGCAAATATGGGGGTGGATCTTATAGTGCTTGTTCTTTATATTGACTACATACTCTTGATTGGGTAATGCGATGCAAAACTTGAAATACTTATGGTTGATTTGCAGCAAACTTTTGATATAGCTTCCAGTTTGTATCCGTTGAGGGGGGGGAATCGTTATGCATCAAGCAAAGTATGTTGAAAAACTACTTTAAAATTTTGACTTTGAGAATTGCAAGCAGTTTCCGCACTAGTGGAGATGGGATTTAGGTTCTCGGTTGAAGATTCTAATGATGAATTTGACACTTTTGTTTATTAGCAAGTTGTGGGATGTCTTATGCATGCATGCAACACAAGGATGGATATATAGTATGCAATTTCCAGATTGAGCCCATTCATGCATAGTCTGACACTAAGCATTGGCAAGTAGTGAAACATGTGTTTAGGTATCTTAAATGCACTTTGAATTTAGGTCTCTTTTATGGTAGATATATTTATCCATGCTTGCATGCTTTTACAAATAGTAATTGGGTTGGTTCTTACGATAGTCATGTGTCCGCTAGTGGTAATTTTTTTTCCTTGCAGACTTATGCATATCTTGGTTGAGTAAGAAACAACCTACAGTGGTGACATCAAGTTGTGAAGCTAAGTACGGGGAAATTCTCATAGCTATAATGGAGTGTATATGGATGAGATACCCATTGATGAATCTTTGCATGGAGATTGATGCTTTTATGCATATTCTCATAGATAGTTAGAGTGCATCGGTTGTTGCATGAAATCTAGTGTTTCATGCATGGACCAAACATATTGAGGTGCATTATCACTATGTGAGAGAGTGCCTTCATGGAGGAGTTATTGAATTGGCATGTATGCCTACATAAGATAATGTGGCAGATATATTCACCAAATCTCTTTCGCTGGAAAATTTTGAAGCTTTTCGCAAAGTGTTAGGCTTATTGCCTAGTGGGGGTTGATCTGTCTCTCCCTGCATGGGTTCACATCATTCGCTCTAGGAGGGTTTTTTACACTTATGTGCTCCTTGAGTAGCTTTGATATGAATCTTTTCCCTATACATGGAACACTTTACCCTAGTGCTGGCTAGAGGTTTGTTCCCCATGTTTCCACACACATGATACACTCATAGGTGGTCGTACTTTGTACTTAGGGATATTATTTAGCTCTTACTTCAATTCTTTTTATCATCCATAGAGTGAGCTATTCTAGACATCCATCTTTTTCGTGTGTTTTGTTGTGTTTGTGCTCCTTGTGTGTGCTTCTTGTGTGTGTCTCACACTTCTAGACACACCCAACAAAAGTGTGGCTCTCTTGGTATAGTGAGGTTTGATGATCCTTATCATATTGTTAAGTTTGGAGATGTGGTTATGCAATTTGGTAATGTTTCACACTTTACCATGCATAATGTATGACATGTGCCTAAGCTTTCACATATCAATTAGTTAGCTTGATGACCTTGAATGAAAAGTGGCTTTCTATGCTCAATCCTTTGACATATCAAAGGTAAATCTAGTTATTGCTAGAGGAAATAAAATGGGATCATTTTATACTTTGTTTGTATCTTAAAAGAACACTTGTTAGTTGTCATTGACAAGCCCATACCTTGTATATAACATGTCTAGTTGGGCCACATAGCCCGTAGTGAAATGAAAAATATTTATCATTATATCTACTTACCTGTGTTTTCTTTCTCTTATTTATTTCAGTTTGTTAGCATTGTCAATATGGGAAGAAAACTTGGAATTTGCATATAACATACATTATCTCTTAATTTCAACCTAGAATTTGTTCATACAAACATGTGTGATCCTATGCCCACTAGAACATTAGGTGGTGCTCTTTATTTTGTCACCTTCATAGATGTTGCTACTAAAAAAGTTTGGTGTATTCTATATATTCGAAGGATGAAGTATTCCCCATTTTTTTTAAATGGCTTGCTTTAGTAAAGATTGAGAAGAGAATTAAGCTTAAGGCTTTATGTTCAAATATTGGAGGTGAAAATACCTCGAATGGATCCAATCATTTTTTTTGAGCCTGGAGGAATACACAAAGAGTTTATAGATAATTATGCCATAGTAAAAAAAGGTGTAGCTAAAACAATGAATGGAACTATTTATGATAGAGTGGTTCCTATGCTGCATCATGCAAACCTTTCACAAGGATTTTGGGTAGAAGTAGTGTTTACTATAGTTTATGTGGTTAACAATGCATAGAACTATTCATGATAGAGTACTTTCTATGTTGCATCATGCAAACCTTTCACAAGGATTTTGGGTAGAAGCATTTTTTACTATAGTTTAGTACTACCCAAGGCTTGAAAGTGGCACAAGAGTTATGGATAGGTAAGCTATCATATTATGATCACCTATGATCACTTGGTTTTGAATCATATATTATAGGTTTGAAAGAACTTGAGAGAAAATTTGGATTATGAATTTAGAGAGTGGACTTTTCTTGTATATGGAAAAGATGGATAATATGGATATTGCTTATGTAATCTGGAAACAGGCTAAATGATTGGTAGTGATGTCATTGTGAATAAAATGAAAATGCATAAATATCCCATTAAATATGTTGAAGTGAGAAGATCTATATTTGAGGATGGTACTCCTTCTCTTATTATGCATGAGAATCTAACAAAAATATTGTTCATGGAAATATTTAATAATAGTCTACTAGTGCACTTGGTCAACAACCATTGAGAAAATCTTCACGTTTTTCACATCCACCTAATGCATTTGTTCCAAGATTGGATTTTATCATGTTAACAAGTGCTAGTGAGCCTTCTTGTTATAAAGAAACTATGCAACAGCCATCAAGTATGAGTCTACCATGAAGAATGAACTCGATTTTATTCTAAGAATGATACTTGGAAATTGATACCTTTGCCAAAGAGAAGGAAAAGTTGTACCATGCAAACGGGTACAGATAGTGCTTTTCCAAAGTATAAAGTATGATTTTATGATAGTGATTTTCTAGAATATGTGTGGGTGAAACCAATGTCAAAGGCCATCTATTATATATATATATATATATATATATATATATATATATATATATATATATATATATATATATATATATATATATATATATATATATATATATATATATACATGGTTTATGGCATTTACCATGTCATTTCATGCAATATGATAATCATTATTTTCTACTATGAATGAAAATATACTTTCTTAGTGATGGTGGTATGGTGATTATGGAAGTTTTTGATGCTAGGATATTGGAGTCTTACGATGTCTTCCTTGGAGCTTCAAAGGAGAAGATGAGAGAGATTAATGCCATTGAGATGAGGTTGGTGAAAGTCCAGCAACATGAGAAAATAATATATTATGAAATAGTTTTCTACTTAAGATGAATTGTGCACGTGATTTAGCTCTAAGTTAGTTTAGGTGGTAGCTAATTGCAATGGACTCAGCCTACGCTGATGAAGATATGCATACATCTTTGCACCAGGGAGGAAGGCCATCCTATGCATGAGTTCACACACTTTTACATATGAGTTAGCACATAATAATGTGTCTCACATTCATCCATTCCATGAGTTCTTGATAAGTAATTGCTATCCAGATGCACCTTCTAGTATGGCTACTTATGACTTCACTCTAGTCACTAGCCCTACCTTAGGCATCTCTCCCCTTATGGTTAAGCCAACAACTTTGGGCATGTCCAACTCCCATAGTGTGAGGGGTGGTGTGTACAAGGCTCAAGAATGGATCTCACATGCCACATGGAAATGGATAACACGAATAAGCATGTTTCATGATTCTTGAGAGTCATTACATCTTGGACACTTAGCTAAATGAAATCCATGTTTGGAAAAAAAGTTGACAAGCATGAACATCATATTTTTCCAAATAAGGATTTTCATATGGAAGGTCAATCCAAAGACTAAATTCCTTCATATCATTGTAGCCATCATTTAGTGGTACTCCTACATTGGCAACAAACATTACTTTGAATGTATAAGTTTTCCTCTTGGAGAAGATATGGAGAATAATTTAGCCTTTTTCCCCGACCACTGGTATGCTTGACAAATAGTCAATATTTCCAGCACTTGGGCCATCAATAGATAATCGCATATGAAATTCATTAATTCCAATAAGTGTGATCCAATCAACATGATAGGCTGAAAGTTTAGATTTCTCTTTTGCTCAAGGGAAAGTCAAAAACTCCAAAGAGTGATGTATAATGATGTAGAAAGCTACAAGTATCAAACATATCTTTGCCTTCCATTCCATGAAAATTATGGGGCAATATCCATAAAATAAAAACCAAAAATTTAATTGCAACACTAGATTATATAAATGGGGCACAAGGTAAAAAGTTTATTCCATCTGTCTAAGTTCCATCTCTCTTTGAAGAAAATCTCGAAATGATAGCAAATTCCAAGAAATATTTGCCTACTAAGGAGAAGATCCATATATATATGGAGAAAATATGCGACTCTACAAGCTTTACCATGCTTTTGTAAGTGCAGCAAGGCTAGCCCTCCGAACCTCAGTGGTTGAAAGACATACTACCAAGAGAAAAAAAAACAATACATGTATTATTTTTTTTGTTTCATGAAAAGCATTTGATTATCCACTCAAAGGTATCAGAGTGGTATATTTTCAAATCAATAAAGCTACAAAAAAAACATTGCACAATTTAACATGATTATCTAAGGGTCATTCTAGTAACCTTCATAATTCCATCTTCAGAGCTATTCTCTCATGACCCATTGAGTTTGATCTTTGGTACTGACATGCATGCTAAGGGGGTATTCCATATATCACAAATTTAATCTTTGTAAAGATGACTGAAAATCACCACATGCTACATCAATAGTAGCAAATTTATGCACATTTATATGTAAATATGAAGCCATCCTAAAAGTGTGTATTGTAGCAAGGATATGCTTAATATTATGTTCACACTACTACATATATCCTTTCAAACTATAAGTAGGCAACATGAATAGTTACATCTCTTCCCACTGTATACAAGTTGATAATCTCTAGTGGAGGATATTGATTGCTACCATTAGTGTCTATGTGAAAGGCCAAAGGGATTCCATACACTCTTGTATATGTATGTTCGAATAAAATATATAGTGGTCGAGTTAACCATGAACTGTATTGAGATCACTCATTTGTGAAACCTACATACAATGAGTTCGTGCTCTTTTCATTCTCTAGTTTTTATAATGTTTTGCAGATCTACAAAGACAAGTATAGAGAGTCATTGTGATTTCATTTAGAAGGATAAAATTTGCGACAAGCAGCAATGGAAATGTCATTCATTGATATCACAATAGTTTTGCATGCAGACATAGAGGTTGTTGATAATCCACACTCTGTGATTGAAACCTGCAACTTGTGCAACACCTTGATAGCTCCAAGGCTATGACCAAGGCATAGAAATTGAAATTCAAGTCACTAAAATCATTTTTGGCACTATTGGTTGTGCATAATCAAGGACCTCAATGATCAAGAAGGTTATCGGTACTTTTGGAGATGTCACCCACCAATATTATCTTCCTTGGAGGTTGCTTAACTGAAAATTTATCGCAACTAAGCTGAGAGAAAAAGATTAAGTGTGGCCTGGCCTTGAGCAAAACTTGCTTTTTCAAATATCCTTTTTTATGGCCACAAAGAGCTTGTGTGAAAAATTATTTTGGGTGATTTTTGGAGCCATTTTGAAGTTGCTTTATGCATAGTCATCTTAATACAAGTTCAGTAACTTCAAGATGATTATTCTTACTGCTTTATATAGAGGGAAAGTTCACATTTGAGGCGATTCTTCAGCCATATTGGCTTCCTTACATGTCTCTTGAATAGTTATCAATTATGGTGGATGCAACCACTACTCATTGACACTCCATCAATACTTTTCAATTTGTTTTATAGGGGTATGTTAAATTATGCATTTTGAGCTTTTTTATCTTAGCTATACTTGTTCATTACTCACATATTGATTGAGGACACATTATGTATGTCGTTGTGGCTACCATCTATGTACATTCATGTGGTATGGCACAATGGTCACATTTTGCAAAATCCTATTACATGTGTATAAGAGGCTCGTGATGAGGTTTTCTTAGCTAGCAGAGATCCAGATGTCAAGACCTCTTTAGTGATGCAGGTTAAAGATATGTCCTAACCTCACAATGGAAGATGTATGTTATTATTATTATTCACTTAATTTTATTATTATTCATCTATCTTTATTTTTTTGGAAATGTTGCCAAATTTTAATACAATCATATTTCTAAGTTTCACTAACGCTTCATCGTTTTTAGTTTCATCACTATTCTATTTAGTTATTTCTTAACATGGCAACAAAGGTTTCGGGTACATCTAGTTGATCAGGATCTAGTGCAATTGGATCCAAAAAGAGCCATAACTCATAAGAACACTTTGAGATTCATAAGTTTTATGGCACCAGTTTCTCTTTATGAAAGAATCAGATATTTGATTTCTTGGTTCAAAAAAGATAGTGGAAGCCATTGGTGGCCACAACACCTATGAGAAGAATAATGCATCAAACAAGATGTATCTCACGAGAAAGTTGTATGAATTATGCAACAAGGATACATGCAATGTTTCAAGTCAAATAAATGAGTTTGATGCATTATTTTCACAAATACAAGCATAGAAAATAAACACAGATGATGAAATGAAAGTATTTCTCTTGTTGTGCACATTGCTACCTTTGTGGGATACATTTCTTATCATCATCAATAAAGAGAGCTATTATAGCCATATGTCTTCTCCATGTGTCGTGCTCTTTGTATTACTTCTTGTGTGTCTCTCACACTTCTACACTCACCCAATAGTGGTATCAGATCAGGTCCAACGTCTTCTCAATTTTTGGTTTTTTCGTGTCGTGGTGCACGTGCACTTCTAGCAATGAAAATCAACTTCTGAGCATAGAACATTGATTTTCACCATCCATATATCATTTCCTCCATTTGCACTTTGTTTTTATCCTAATTTCAAAGCCATTTTTGCAATTAAAGGTGCTATCAAAGTGATGGATTATGAACTCAAATTATAGCACTCATTTTATCTTTCATTGAAGTAAAGATATTGTGACATTCTTGTTTTTTAGTGAAATGACAAGTAGCAATGAATTGTTTGGTATGCTTCAAGCTCAAGGTAAGCTTGAAGGGACCAACAATCAAATGTGGTCTTACATGATGAAACATGTTCTTGTTGCAAAACAACTATGGAACATAGTAGAAGATGTAAATTGAAGACCCTCACTTCTTCTACTTCATAGTCTACTATCATAGCTGGAGATTTTTCTTCAAGTACAATGGTTATTCCTTCTCAAATTACACAAAGCAACTTAGATGGGATGGAAAAGATGATCAAGCTCATGCATTGATGCACTTTCTGTGATTCATCATATAGTTCCATATAGCTTGGAGCACAACACAACACTAAATGAATTACCAAGTGAATGTACAAAGACAAGTAACTCCTTAGGGTTATAGATGTATATACAAGCTGAGAAAAAAAAACCTACTAAAGAGGGAAAAGGTGTCTTGGCATTCTTAAGTGTTTCACACTCACCACTACCAAAATATATCAAAATCACCCCTCAGAGTGATGCAATGAATTTGGCACTCATGTATAAGGAACTACCAAGCTATGTGGAAAGAGATCAATCCAAAAAAGGACGTAAGCCTAGAGCTTTGCGGAAATTTCAAACTTCTCCCTAGGCAAAGCCTTTGTGAAAAGGTGTGCAACATTATCTTGTGTTGGGCACATATGCCCAAATGATCTCTCTGGCCGAGAACCTCTTCTAGACATAATGATAGTGCACCTCAACGTGCTTTGTGCACACATGGAACATGGGGTTCCTCACAATTGCCAATGCACCCTTACTGTTTGTGAACACCCAAATCAGCCAAAACGTGTCTGAGCCACACACACTCAACAATCGTTGTGAAATTGTCCTTATATGCAGCCTCAAAACTAGAAGTGGATACAATAGACTACTTCTTGATCAACCAAGATATGCATGAGCTACCAAGGATGAATCAAAAACCACTAGTGGCCACATGAGTGCCATAACAACCAGTCCAATCTTAGTGAAAAAAAGCATGTAAATTTAGCAACAATGATCCACCCTTGGGATAAAACAATCCAAGTAGTTGTGCACCATTCAAGTAGTGAAAGATGTGTTTAACCACCTGCCAATGCCTGACACCTGAGCAATGCATAAACCTACACATTTTAGAGATAGCAAACTAAATATCGATCAAAGTTATGCTTAAACAGATCAAGCATCTGACAACTTCCTGATAGGCACAATGGCAAATGCATCTGCAACATCATGAAGACTCAATCGTAAACCAGTTTTCATAGGAGTGTCAATAGGTTTGGAATCTATAAGGCCAAAACATTGCAATAATGTGTCAATATATTTTTTCTGTCACAAAGCTATTCCCCCATCAACTTGCATAAACACTTCACTACTTTATCATCCATTTTTTTGCATTCTTGTTCAAGCACTAATGCATATGCCAAAGTGCCAAAGATATGTAGCTGAGCAACAGATGGGTTCTGACCATGCCAAGCCTCATATGGGGTGATAGATTGCAGGGACACTTGTTAAGTACATGTGCTACACACATAAAAGCCTCAAGCGAGAAGCTATGTGGTAAAGCCTTACTTTTGACCATACACCTCACCATCTCTACAAGAGACTTGTTTTTTCTTTAAGAAAATCCATTTTTTTGAGGTGTATACAACACTGTACACTAATGTTTTATCCCACATTCAACCAAAAATGCATTAAAAGCAGAAGACATGTATTCCCCCCATCAATTAGAATGCAGGGTGCCCAATTTACATGCTCATAGATTTTCAACCATAACCAAAAAAAATTGAAGCACATAAATTCTTTGTACTATGCTTTCAATGGATACATCCATGCATGCCTAAAGAAATCATTAACAAAAGTCGCAAAGTAAAGGTAGCTCCCAAAAGAAGGTGTCTGCATAGGACCACAAACATCACTATGAATAAGTTGCAAATTATAAGCAACTCAAATTGAACCATCTTTTGGAAAGGATGTTGTTAGCTCATGAGCTGGTTGATTTTTATGCACTAATATGCTTTGTTGTGTAGAATATATGTTTGATTTCAGGCATTGGAAGAGTGATTAAATGATTGATGGGAAGTATTTGGGGCTACCTGACGACTTCTTGGTCAGAGAGGATGTTCATATTGCAGAGTGTGTTTGACAAACTTGAAGTCCAAAGCATTGCTTCCTAGAACACTTTGATTGGAGGATATGCCGAATTGGGACATGGTGGAGAGGCCATTCATTGCTTTTTAAAGATGGTCAGCGAAGGAGTCTCTCCATCTACCACAACTTTTGTCTGTTTGCCAAATACTTGCAGAAGCATATGCTTCCTTAACCAGCACCAGCAAGTACACAGAGGACCTATAGGCAAAAGGTTGGATGGTGACCTTGTAATCAATGATGTGCTGGTTGATCTTTATATGAAATATGGCATGGTAGCAGAATCACAGAACATCTTTTACAAGCTGCCGGATTAGGACCTAGTATCCTGGTCTTCATTGATTTCAGGATTTGTTGAACCCGGTCTATATGACGGGTGTGGGTGTGGTAAACAAGGGTGAGGAACTACACATGGCTATATTGAAGCAGAGCCCTGAGATGGAGTTGTTTTTTGGTAATATATTGATGGATATGTATGCTAGTAGTGGCTGCCCTCCAGAAGCAAATCATGTGTTCGAGACATTTTCCACTAGAGAAGTTGTTGCATGGAAGGCACTTATGGCAGGCTATGCTCAACTTTTGGAGGGTATGATGATCGGAGGTGGGATCCCAGATCCTATCACAGCATGCAGCCATGCAGGTGTAGTCGATAGTGGCCTCCAATGCGTTGAGACCATCATCCACCACTACAACTTATTGCTAACCTTTAAGCAATTTAATGGTCAGAAGTAAAGAACGAAAATGGGCCGCTTTCCGTTTTTTGTGCAGAAGAGGGGGGGCCGTTTTGCTTTACCTTTAGAGAAAAAGGAGAGGAAGGCACTCGGCCATGCCCTGGCAGGAGGTTTTTTTGTCTTTTGTTTTTGTCTAATGTGGCAGGTATTCCTGAAGAGATGGGGAAACGACGAAGAGGGGGAAGAGGCATATATCACACGGAGACGCGAGTGGAGTTCTTCTTCGTTTTTTGGTACAGGAAGCTCTGAGGAAGAGGGAGGAGTACAGTTAGGGGTGTCCTTGTCCTCGCTTCGTGGCTGTACATCTCAGATTGAGAGGAAGGCCCATCTCCTTCTGCTGCCGGCTACTGTGGGAGTTATTGGAGGGCACTTTTGTTTTGGGCTCATTATAGTTATCTGAAGGGGGAGGGCAGACATTTTTTCGGCTTCTGCTGGGCTGCATGTGCAGGATTCGAGGAGAAGGGAGGACGAAGAGTAGCAGAAGGGGGGCATGCTCAGGCATATCAGGAGGAAAATAAGGGATGGGACAGGATCTCTGATGCAAAAAAGGATGGGACATGATCTCTCTCGCAGAGATGAAAGGGAAGAACATATCTGCGCTAACGAGTTCGAGCACCTGCGCATCATCAGAATAATTATGATGGAATACTGAAACACTTTTGTAAGTAACTCTGACTCGGGCCTTACATTCTCTGATTTTCTATCGGGAGGAGATTAGCAGTCGATGGCAAAGCAAAGACTTTCATTTCCATTTATATCCATCATTTGCTAAAGAGTACTTTAGAAAATAATGCTGGATTTCTCCGCTCTGGTTAATTCAATCCGTTATTTTTGTTTCACTGTCAATAACACTACGCAACTTGTATGCATAATACACTTGAATCTGTCTTTCTCGCAGATGGTCTGTTCCAACGATGGGTGTGTTTCACTTTGATTGCAGTTGTTTTGAATGGCGCAACCCTCAATTATTTCATACATTTGGCTATTTCATCGCTTGTGATGCATAATTCCTTATGTTAATTGATTCACATGTTGACCACACTTTATGTTCAACTCATAATGATAAATGAAGTTCTGTAATGGGTGTTAAATTCTTGATATACAAAGGTTATGTACTTCTCTGTGTTTTGTGCAGGTATAGATTTAATACAGATATAAATCTTATGGCATTGTCTTTCATGCCAAGTTTCTGTGCATAACTTTTCAGAAGTACACATGATAAGGGACTTAAGAGTTCAAAGTTTTACGGTTTTTTTAGATATGCCACTGCAATTTTTCATTATGGTAAGTATCAATGTTCACAATTTACTTAGAACGAGCAACGCATGAGAACAATGAACATCAGCCATCGAGTCATGATCACTCATGTGTGATACATCCAACAGTTCCAGGTGCTCCAATAATTAAATCGTGTGATGTACTCAGATAATGATGGGATTCTGTTTCATCTTCTTTTCCCTGCTTTGGATGACTTCTTTAAGGATCTCAAATGTTTGCACATATTACGAAATCATAGAGTGATGATGTTTTGTTGACAATCGCATGCAGCTTATGCGTGTATGTTTGCAAATGTTCATTTCCCGATTCTCTTGGTTGTAGTGACTGAGGAGTTAGTTTTCATATGCATAAGGACTGGAAACTCATTCTGTGTGCTTCTTCAAATTCAACAAAAGTTCCACACATATGTATTGAAAATAGGGATTGGCACATAGCTAACAACATAGATTTTTTTGTTGTGAGACATTTACGATAGATAGTTCTTTTTTATCTTTGTCTATGCGAGAAGAAACGGGGTACGTTGTTATGGAAAGGTTTGAAGCTTGAAGAAGTCTCAGTGCAACTCCAACTCTCACATGCTTTAACTTCGGGTTTTATACGCATCTCAAACTATGTGGATAACTGAGTGAATCAGACTATATATTTACAGGTTCATGATCAGCATATATTATCTTCTTCTTATTAGATAATGTATTCGGCAAAAAGTCAACAACGCTAGATTTCTCAAATGTGCAGTGTGTGCATGAGAGTAAGTGCAAGTAAGTGGGTGAGAACGAAAAGATATCTTTCTGAGATACAATTGTGGATAGCGGGCAAAAGGAGGTGACCAAGTGCAAGGAAATTAGGTAAAAGATAATCGCATAGAAGTCTTTCCCTTGGACTAAGAATGAATCATATGTGCACTGCATTTTATCCAAAGTACAACTTCCTAGACATGTTTACAAGTTCCCTCAAGTTTGGGCAGAGAGGACACCATTTGAGATTTTTGTAGGCATAGTAAACTAGCAAAATTGATATGACCAAAATGTGCATGCCAAAGCTTTGCATCTTAGATGGTCTAAGAATCTTTAACTTCACATGTTGAATCATTCATAGATTTTGCATAGTATATGAGCTTATATTGTCCACGACATAAAATGCTATGAAAAATAATAACATTGCTATTTGAGAGATCATGAACTTTCAACTATCATCAACAAATTTGACAACCAAGCCAACCTTGGCTAATTCTGAAACTGTCAATAGATTTTTCTTGATCCCTAGTACATACAAAGCATCTGACAATGTGAAAGAACTACCATCAATAGTATGTTGGAATTTGGGGCCCCAGGATCGTTCCAAACTAAAACCTTTTGAGCATACAGACTTAGTTAAATAAGATGATATGTGAGAGATAGAAAGAAAGAGATCTTGAGACAAGGATAGGGAACATAAGCTAGATGCTTACTCACTAAAAAATAGATGTCCAAATTACAACATGGGAGTACTACTCAACCATATAAAGTGGTGCACTCACTAATGGAAGAATATCCAAGAAGATGATGGTACAAAATTTAGATTATGTTGAAATAATCTAAGTGTGTGAAGTGAATGAGCAATGAAGCTAACCTTATTCTCACAAAATAGTGTAACAAATATTGGAAATCAACCAACCCTAATTTTGAGATTAGGGTAGAGAAAGCCTAAAAACAAAATATAAGGTTAACTCACAAGAGATAGTTACCACCACCTTGTAGAAGACTTCTTACTCCAAGAGAGTAGCCTCTCCTTCACCAAAACTCCACCTCCTTAAGAGTGTGTGAACACTCTCTCTTCAAGAAGACCTTCAAACTCTAGCTTGAAATCTTTGAGTGAGTGAGTGATCAATGAGCCAAGGCTCTCTTATCTAGTAGTTTGTACTCCTTGAAAAGCTACTATGATTAAAGCATGCGCTCGTTCAAAAAACTCTTATCGTAAATCAGTGTTTTTCGAAAAGATAGCCATTGCTTTGAATTTTGCACCACGAATAGTTTTGTTTTCCAAAAAATAACTTTCGCGATCAGCGCTGACGGGACTTGAACCCAGTTGGGCAGTTTGAAGGTGGTTTCTTCTATCCACGCTACCGACGTGACGTCTCGTGTTAAGTCTTCTGAAATCTACATAGACTGTGGCATACCTGGGACTTGAAGATACAACTTTAAATGAAGATAATGTTGGACCAACTTGAGATTGACTCCAACATAGGAGTCAAAATGATTTTACCAACTCCCAATATAGGATAAGAGGATTTTTTAGCACATGTGATAATATTCCCTATAGGGGCAGGCTCAATTGAATTGAAGAAATTTCACAGCGAGGTAATATGTTTGGTTTCCCCACTATCAAAGTGCCAAACTTCTGAGTCTACTGTAGAAATACACCACTCATGAGAAAATGGGTCATACTTGGATACCATAGTTAATGCCCATTCCTCATTCTGGATAAGATTAGCTGACTCTGTTTTAGGCAGAGGCCTCTACAACAACCATTCCAACCTCTTTCTTCTTTGCCTCTTTTGCTGCTAGTTTTGGACAAATCTCTATGACATGATCTTTACAAAATTGTTTCTGCTTTTGTGTTTTCTTCTCATCCTTGTCTTCCTTCTTCCACTATGCAGCATTAGCAAATCTCTGCTTACTAGTAGATGAGCTCTATTTACCTTTGCCCTTTTGACTAGCTAGGAAAGCTTGATCTACAACATGCATAATAGACCTATTCTATGTGGACTAATCTTTCTGCAACAAAACAAAGACTAGCTCCTCAGATGTTACAACATTAGGATTGCCTTTTATCATGAATCAAAGAGTAGAAACAAAACTCTAATATGAATCTGGAAGAACATTAAGAACAATCTATACAAGTGAACTATCCGGCAAGACCTCATCAGCAAAAACCAATTGCTCCCTCAAATCTTTGGTGTTTATAGAAAAAAAATATCCATAGAATCTCCTTCCTTCATATGCTCACTCTCCAATTGTTATCAAAGGTAAGCAACACGATCCTCATTTCTTGCGTGGTATAAAGTGGTAAGTGTATCCCAAGCATGCTTTGTTGTTTTATAAAAGTGAATGTGAGGGATAATGGCATGTATGATAGGCAAAGCTATCAGCACATGTGCCTAAGAATCTCTACCATCCTAATGAAGTTTCTCTATAGTAGATGGAGTAGGAACCACAACACAAATATGAATTTGAAGATCATCATCTCAATGCCATCTACATGAGCTTCAATAACTATATTTGCAAGTGTAGTAGGATGTTTCTCAACACCTTGCATGATATTCCACAATCCGTTTGCTACCAATACATGATGCATCATATATGCCCACAATGGATAATTAGTACCATCCAATCCATCCTCAACAACCAACATACACAATACGTTATTGCTTTTAGTCATGGCCTATGATGAAATACCCTAGCCTGATGCAGATAAATGATTGCATCTCAAAAAGTTGAATAAAACCACCCTATCAAGCTCTACTAAACCTGTAGCAGACTTTGAGCCACTTGTAGTAGAAAACCAAAACCTATATACATGTTTGGCACAAAAGGACAAAATTTCCAACACATGTGTGATGATAGTGCATTTGGAGGCTGAAAAGAGCTCATATCAAAACTTTGACATCACAAACAAAGTTTTTTTGAACGCCTAATTGCCCTGAGTATGCTCACAATTTTGTGTGATTTGAGACTGTGACCAAAGGGGTGTTGATGATGCCCTAGATGAAGCAACAACCTGTTGTGATATCAATTGTTGGAGTTTGAGGTCTATGAAAGCACATGAATAGCACAAGGAAGAAGAATAAGCTTGGAGCACAACACAACACTGAATGACTTGAAGTGATGCAATGGCAATGCACCATGGTGGATTCTCCTTCTTTAGAGCTCCACAAAGATACCATCATGGTTCAAAACTGAGCTCCAGATACCGCACATGGTACTTCGCAAAGACCTACAAAATACGAAGAAAAACACAGTGCATAGAGAGCATGAACAAATATTTCTTAGGTGTTACAAATGTGGTTGAACTTACAATCTATGGTCGATTAGACCACTATATTTTTTATTAAAGAACATATACAAAAGTGCCTAGTAGTCATTTGGCCTTTCACATGGACACTTATGGTAGCAATCTCCCACTAAAGGCCAATATGGTCAAAGTGACTATGGGAGAAAAATCAAGAATGATAAAGAATATCTTAGTGTAAGTAAACAAACTATACCTCCCACTTGATGGGCATGTGACATAGTATACAAGTAATTGTGTAAGATAGTGATTCAAGTAACCGCCATCAAGTGACAACAGTGTCAAAATTTATCTTGTGGTGGAGCTTTAGTCAAAGCATCTGCAGCATTATCTCAAGTATGAACCTTCTCAAGAATAATGTGCTTAGTGGCTAAGCAGTCTCTAATGAAATGATACCTCAACTTGATGTGCTTGGTCTTGGCATGATAGACCAGATTCTTAGCCAAATCAATGGCACCCTGACTATCACTAAGAAAACGAGGTACATGCTGAGGTAGACCCATATCACAAGTAAGAAGAGAAAGCCACAATGCTTCCTTACATGCCCACTTGTTGTAACATACTCTATGTCTATGGTGGAAATAGTTGTACATTCTTGAAGATGAGATGCCCAAGAGCTGGCATCTCCAAAAAAATGAAAAATGTACCATGATATAGACTTCTGATTGTCTATACAACCAACATAATAAAAATTTGTGTAACCAATAATACATGCCTTTCCTTTACTTAAGCAGAGACACTTGTTCTTAGTTCCATTCAGATATCTCAAAATCATCTTGACCGCTTCCCAATGCTTCTTGCCAAGATTAGGCATGTATTTGCTCACAACTCCCATTGCAAATGCAATGTTTAGTCTCATAGCTACCATAGCATACATGAGACTACCAATAGTAGACTGATAAGGAATTTTGGTCATGAATTCCTTTTCCTCACTGGATTTGGGGCAATCATCCTTGCTTGATTTCATATAGGTGGGTAAAGGTGTAATCAATGCCTTTCCACCTGCATATTAAACATGTGAAGTACTTTGGATATGTACTCACTTTGAGACAAGTATATGCATCTTTTACTCATATCATGAGTAATGTGCATGCCAAGAATATGTTTGGCATCTCATCAATCCTTTGTATCAAATGTCTCACTCACTTCTTTTTGAGAATTGAAAAGTCATAAGAAGACTTCCTAGCAATGAACATATCATTGACACAAAGTATCAAGCATACCAAGTTGCCATCTGAGCATCTCTTTGTGTAGAGAGAATGATCCTTTTTGCTTTGAGAATAGCCTTGAGACTTCATAAAAGCATCAAAATGTTGGTACCATTGTCTAGGGGACTATTTAAGCCCACATAAGCTCTTCTTTATCTTACAAACTAGACTTTATTTGCCAAGAACTACATAACCTTCTAGTTGTTCCATATAGATCTCATATGTAAGATATCCATGCAAGAAAGCAGTTTTCACATCCATTTGGACTAGCTCTAAGTCCTCCATTGCAATGAATCCAAGCAACATGCTCAAGGAATTCATCTTGATCGCTAGAGAAAAGATTTCCTTGAAATCAACATCATGTTGTTGCTTAAAACCCTTTGCAAATATTCGTGCTTTATATTTTGGAGAAGCACTATCTGATGTGAATTATAGCTTATATACCCATTTACATGGCAAAGATTTCCTGCCCTTTCACAAAGGTACTAAATCCCAAGTACCTTTCTTGTTAATAGAATCCAACTCACTCCATTGCATGCTCTTGTTTGACATAATCCTCTATCTGCATAGCCTCTTCGTAACAAGAAGGCTTGCCAGCATCTATTAACATAACAAAATCCAAACTTAGAACATATCTATCAGGTGGATGTGAGACACATGCAGCACGTCTCAATGATTGCCAAACAAGAACATTTGCTGACATATGTGATTTGAAATTCTCTTGAACATCCCTATGTGTAGCATTTTTGTGCATGCTAACTAGAGGAATAGTATCCACAAACACCACTTTTCTCACTTCAACCTACTTAATGGGTTGTTTATGCATCTTAGGCATGGAAAAGTAATGAGAACCACCTAAAGACCTTGTGGGCATAGGAACACATCTTTATGAACGAGATTTTAAGGTTGGATTGAAGAGTCAATCTGCATCTTGTGCACATTCCTAGTTTGCTTTCCATATTGACAATGCTCACAAAATGAAAAATTAGAGAAAGATAACACAGATAAGTAGCCAAAGCAAGAAAGATTTTCAATTCCACCACAAGATATGTGGGCCAAATGGCCATGCTAAATACAAGCCATAGGCTATTCAATAATAGCTAACAGGTGTTCTTTCTATGATACAAATATAGGATAAAGTGAGCCAACTTTTCTTCCTCTTGCAATAACCATATTTCCCTTTGATATGTGAAACGAAGAGGTTGCCATTTAAGAGAGCTCCGAGGGAAAGAAACTGGGATGGGTGATCTCCCCAAAAGTATCGAGAACTTCCATCTTCCTTGATTGTTGAGGTTCTCTCTTATGCACAACCAATGGTACCAATGGTGACTTCGGTGACTCGGATGATAAGATATGCCAAGGTATATGCCTTGTTTTCCACCTTAGTCATAAGCATTGGAGAAAGCCTTGGGTGGGTGGGTGGTTGCTTGCTTTGATCCCACAAAAGCAACAAGCTTCTGTGTCAAAATGTTGTGATGCCAATCTGAAGAGCTCCACAATGATACCCTCACTGTTGAAAACTGGGTCTAGTTACCACACATAGTACTTCCCAAAGACCTGTAGAATATGCAAAAAAATACAATGCACAAAGAGCATGAACAAATATTTCTTAGGTGTTACAAATGAAGTCAAACTTACAGTTTATGGCTAAACAGGCCAGTATATGTTTTATTAGAGAACATATACTTAAGTGTCGAGTGGCCATTTGTCCTTTCACATGGACACTAATGGTAACATGAATTACCAAGTGAATGTACAAAGATAAGTAACCCGTTAGGGTTATATGCATATATACAAGCCAAGGAAACCTCCTAAAGAGGGAAGAAAGTGCCCTCGCAGTTCTAAGTGTGTTCATACACATCACTACCCAAATATATCAGCATATGATGCATCATTGCATTCTATACGTAAGGTTGTTGGTAAGGTTGATTTGGATTGGATCTTTGATAATGGTGCTTCAAAGCACATAGCTTCATGAAAAACGTTTTTTACATGTTTTAAAGATGCACCCAAAGGAGGACATGTGGTATGTGTGCAAACAATGCCTCTTACCTTATAATTGGAGTAGGAAAAATTGAGCTTATTGCTAGAAATGGAGGTGTGGTTCTCTTGAAAAATGCATTGTATATATTTGATATCAAGAAGAACTTAATTTTAGTTCCTTTGATTACCAAATATGTATTTCATGTATACTTTGTTGAAGATAAGTGCATGTTTCATGATTTATAGATGATGCACTAGAAAAGTATGGGTATAACCCATCAAGTCAAAGGGTGAGATATTCCCTACTTTTAGAAAATGGCTTTACTTCAGTTGAGATTGAAAAAGGAACTAAGATCAAGGCTTTACGTTCAAATAATAGGGGTGAGTATATATCACATGAATTCAGCCTTTAAGTCCTTATACCCCAATACAAAATGGTGTAGCTGAAAGGATGAATAGAACCATTCAGGATAAGTAAGCTTCTATGTTGCATCATGCAAACCTTTCACACGGTTTTGGGGCAGAAATAGTATTGATTATAGTTCATGTGACTAACCTTTCACCTAGTATTGCCAAAGGTCTGAAAGTGGCACATGAGCTATGGATAGGAAAGCCACCATATTATGATCATTTTCAAGTTTTTGAGTGTGAAGAATATGTTCATATACCCAAGAAACTTAGAAAAAGTTGGACCATAAGTCAAAGAAATGTATATTTCTTGGATATGGTTAACAAGGCCAATTCAGATATCGCTTATGGGATCCTGAAACACGGTCAGTGATTAGAGGTAGTGATGTCATTTTCAATCATGTGTTGAAAGTAAACCCAAAGTGATTCCATTCTCTCTTGTGCAACACAATTGGCTATTCTTTTACCACGTGAAGTTGATGTGAACAAATTTTTGATCGCTAATGTTTTGCTTCCAAGTGCTAGAGTTTTGCCATCCAAGCGTAAATGCAATTCATTTGACTTTACTTGAAGCACCCCACATCTGTCATCATTTGGAACACCGGCAATTGGAATTGATATGTCCAGCTGAGTGCCTTCACAACATTTGAACCCAACGTGAAATGCTCCATGGAAATTTGGCAAATCACATGATATAATTTCAAATTTTTGCATATGCACTCATATTTTTTGCGGGTTTGACATGGTAGCCTCTTCTTCCTTGGGAGCGGTTGCTTGAACAAGATTTGATGAGCTCTCCTTGGTGTCGAGGGTTGATCTTCTTGATCTGAGCACCTGCATGGAAACTTGCAAGTTTCTTATACTCATTGCTTCACCCTTCTCATTGATCAAAGCTGCCACGTTTCTACAATCATCCACTTAGATTCCAATTGTAGCTAGGTTTTCTCAAAAAAGAAAAAAAGCATATTCTCACACACTTTCACACAGTTGGAACCTCTTCTTCAAGCCGATTCAAGTTACTCTTATTTCAAGTTCTTTCAAATTCTTTCATATCAAAATTCATTAAAAAATCATGTTTCTCTTGCATCTTTGCACTTGAAAAAGCATAAAAATATCACTTTCACTTTCAAATTTGCATGCTTTCACTTTGAAACTTGTACACTTTCATACTTGCATTGAAAAAGCATAAAAAGATTTTTTCTTCTTGCATATTTGAATATCATTGAGCACACATTATGCTAACACAAAATGGCATAAGTGAGTTTCTTTCACGTCAAAAAGAAAAGTTTAAGTTTGAAGTTGAAAATATGGCCAAAAGCATCAAAGCTCAATCAAGACTTAAATATCAAAAAAAGATGAAAGATTTTTTTTTTAGGATGATGAATGAAAATCAAGGATAAAAGGTAGTTGAAGCCATACTGAAGGAAAAGGGGAAATTCACAAGGGTTAGACTAAATACCTTGATGCTTATGGGGAATTAGCTAAAATTCATGGCTTACCTGACCATAAATTGATTCCTTATGTAGAAATATTAGCAACCGGATATGTCGTTGCTATAGTTGAAGCCCATGAAAACCTAGCTTGGGGTGAGTTTAGGAAACAAATACACAAATAATTCTACCTTGAAGACTTTAATCAACATAGTAGAGAGGGATTTATGGAGTGAACAAACTCACCCAAGCCTCAAAAATCCATTACAAAATTCCATAGTGAAATCATGAAAATATTTTCTCAACTCCAAGATGTGGATATTACTGCTCTTACATATGACATTGTTATCAATTTCCTCAAATCTTGATTCCAAATGTAAGAATAGAAGTTGAGAGAAGTCTTGAAAATCCAGGAAAAAGATATGATATGACTCGTGATTGGGCTACTGTGAGGAGGGTAGTTGAAGGTGTTGATCACATGAAACAAAGACAATCCATGCTTTATGAGCAAACACCTAATCCTCCATCTAGTATGCCACATTTGAGTGAACCTAGGGAGATGCATGCCACTGTAAAGGCTGATGTAGCATCCTCATTTGGAGTACCTAATGAACTTCAATTAGAAATCCTTTATAACAAATTTGAAAATATGATGATGATGCAAACCAACTTTTCCAAAAAAATCTCATCACTTCAAAACATGTTATACTCTCTTAGTGCTCAAGATAATATTGTCAAACAATAAAACCTAGCTCAAACAACCTCTCAACCAAATTTACCTCAACAAATTCCTCAACCTACCTTTCATAGGACTTTCAATTCTAATGAGCGACAAAACTTGAATGTTAGGAGATGTGTTTGGTGTGATGCCACTAACCATCTCACATACTCATGTGAGGGTTTGAAAGAGGCTAAAGAGCAAAGTCTTGTGATCGAAATTGATAAGAAATTGTGTGACTATAGGTCATGCTTGCCTTTAGCTATAAATTGGGGAAAAAGGGGTATGAAGAAGTTATATGAGAATCTTTTAAACTCTAACCTAGGGACCTCTCTTGTAAATCTAGATAGCATGGATAATTGTGATCAAGACTCTAATCAACCTAATGAGACTAAAAGGCATAATATATAATAATGTAAAAGATAGCTTGAAATTCATTTGCTCACCAATTCTTTGTCTATTCTCATATTGTCAATGTAGAGGAAAAGAGAAAAAGAGATGAGAAACAAGATGAAAATGAGTCTCAAAGAATAGTTACAAGGAGAGAATCAAGTGAAGAACCTAAGAAAGTCCACTTTGAACAAGGATAAAGGTCTATATCTAATCAAAAAAGAATACGAGAAATAAGGGAAGGTAAAAAACCTATGGTGAGTGAACAAAATCAAAGATAAACTGATGAACAAACACTTGACGCAAATCTTGACAAATAAAATGAAGATCAAACTGATGAGAAACAAACAAAGAAACCAAAAAAAACTCCTACAGTGATTTTTAATCTCTGAGATTGAACGAAAAATTGATTCTAAGGAAATCTTACATGAAATCTTGTTGAAAATCCAAGTTACAATGTCCTTAAAACAAGCCTTTTTTATTGCTACACTTGAGTTCAAGGAGAATTTTATTAAACTTGTCAAAAGAAAGAGGTTTGCAAGACATTGTAGACTTGACTCAAGCTATGAGCAAGTCTCTTGCCTTTGTGGAAAATAGATTGACGTCTCACAAACCATTGTACATAATTTTGGAAGTTTTTTTGTTTGATTTCCTTCTTCGAAATTGCATTTTTTTTATAACAAAAATATACCCAAAAAAATCATAAAAAACCAAGAAAAATATCTTAAAAACAAAGGATTCATATTACATGATGAGGACATTGAGCATATCATTGAAAGTTCATCTACTTTCTAATTACCTGAAGAAATTCAACAAGCTTTAAAAGATATGAATACTTCAAGATTTGTGCTTCTTAATTCCATTGATGAATATGAAATGATTTCCAAATTAATAAAGGATCGCATAATTGGGTAAGCTAAAATCAATACAAATTACAAAATAATTGATAAAAACATTAAACCCATTGCTCAACCTTTACCAAAAGGAAGTGATGAAAAGTTCAAGTAGGTTGCAAAAGACCCTATTCTATGAGATCAGCAAAACATAGGATATACATTCATTGATGAGACCATTACGCAAACTAAAATAGGAACAAATGATTCGTTTCTATTGACTACCGAACGAGAGTTATTTATAATAGTCATTACAAAACATGAGAAAGCTTTTACATTTTATCCTCATGTGATAGGTTGGGTTGATCCATGACTAGTTCCACCTATGATCATTTTTACAATACCACATGTCCCATGGAATCTTCACCCTATACCAAAAGCTCACTTGCGTGAGTTGATGAGACTGCTTAAGGAGAAGATGCACATGAGGATTCTTGAGCCATCTTCAGCTCCATATTAAAGTAGATGGTTCATTGTACCTAAAAAGAAGTTAAAGTTGAGCTTCATTCAAGATTTACAACCTATCAATAAAGTTGCAATTAGGAATGTTGGAACAAGCCCTATAGTAGGAGAGTTTGCAAAAGCATTTGTTGTTCATTCTATCTACTCTATGGGTTATTTATATTTAGGATATGATCAATTCCATCTTACTATTGAGATTAGGGATATTATCACAATGAAAACTTCTCTAGCCTTAGTATGTATGTGTACTTTGCCACATAGAGCTAGAAATTCACTAGCACATAGGATGAATGCTATGAATATGTTCTTGCATGATTTCATTCCAAATATGACAATGCCTTTCATTGATGATATGCCCAATAAATGATGTGAGAAAAAGTTAAAAGATGAAACCCTAGACTCTTCATGATGTAGAAAATTTGTTACTGACCACATCTCTGATTGTGAACAAATATTAAAAAGATTTAAAGAAGTTGCTCTAACATTTTCTATTGAGAAATCTATTTTTAGTATCAATGAAGTACTCATTGTTGGAAATCTATGTGGTCATTGTGGTCAGAGAATGTATCCACCTAAAGCTAATGCCATAAACAAGATTTTCAAGACTTGTAGCAATGTAAAGGAGTTGACAAGATTTTTAGGAGTTTGTGTCTTCTATGCTATTTGAATACCTCACTTTGAACATCTTGCTAATTGTCTCTATGATTTGCTGAGGAAGAATAGAAAGTTCATATGGACTGAAAAGCATTATAAAGCCATGAGAAAATTGAAAAGACTGCTAATTGATGCTCCTATTTTGAAAAGCGTTGATAATCCAGATAATAAAACTATTATTTTGACAGTTGATACTAGTCCTATAGGCATAGGATGGGTTATTGATCAAAATGATGAAGAGGACAAGATATATACAATTAGATTTGGTGCTAAGATTTTGCATGAAACTCAAAGAAAATACCCACAAATCAAATGGAAGCTTTGGGTTTAGTCACAGTTTAAAGACTAACAAGGAATATTTCATAGGAGCCAATGTGATTATTGAGCCAAGTTGTTTTCCATTGATTGTAATGATTGCAAATTGTTCATCACCTGACATTGCAATGTTGAGATGGATATCATATATTAAGTTTATAAATCTAAGTTTAGTTCATATTGCTAGAAAATCTAATATTGTTGCTCATATGCTTTTTAGAGCTAAGTTTGAAGATGAATTTGATAATGTAGTAGAAATAGATACAAATGTAATCAATTATGATCCATAAGTATTTGAGTATGAACAATTTAATGATTCTGATTATGAATGAGAGTGGAAAGATATTGGCAGATATCTTAGTACTCTATAAAAGTCTCCTACTTGGTCAACAAATAGATTCAAAGGAATTAGAAAAAGAGCTTACAATTTCTTCTTAAAAGATGGATTTATTTGGAGACATGCTACAAAGAAAGTTAAAATGCCACAAAGGGTACTAGGAAAGAAGCAACTTCATTGCAAGTTATGAAAGATTTACATGACACATTATGGACTGGACATAAAGGGTTTGTGGCTACATATGAAAAGATTAGAGAGAGCTATTGGCGGCCAAGAATCTATGTCAACGTAAGGCATTATGTAAACACTTGTACTACATGTCAAATTCATTCATTTGTTAAACATAGAGATCCTTTCCATCCTACCTATCCTCCTTGCATTCATTACAAGTGGGTAGTTGACCTTGTGACCATGCCTAATAGTATTGATAAGATGAGATATATTGTACTTGCAAGAGAAGATCTTACAAACCTTGTGAAAGTCGAGCACGACGATCTAAAATGACATATAATGTATGCAAATTCTTACTTGATGTAATTTCATGATTTGGATACATTGAAAAAGTAGTTGTTGATAGGGGAGAATTATATGCTCAAGAGGTTAGGGATTTCTTTGCACGACAACGAATTCTCTTGTCTCTAACGATTGTTTATAACCTTAAGGCTAATGGGAAAATAAAAAGAGGTCATTCACTGATTGTGAAAGCGATGTTTAAGGCTTGTAATGATGACTTAAATAAATGGCTGAAATATTTACCTTTTGCATTATAGGATGATGGAATGATTTGTACTAGGGCAACAAGATACATGCCTAGTGAATTAATGTATTGTCAAAAACCTATTTTTCCTATTCATACAAAAATTCTTACATGGTATACTCTACCTTGGAATGATAATATGTACACCGATGAGCTATTGGCTTTAAGGATAAAACAACTTGAGCAAGGAAACAAAAAAATTGACAATTCCATTATAAAATTGAAAGAATCAAGATTGGAAAATAAAAAGTACTTCGATAAATCACATAGACTAATATCAAAATAGATCCATGAAGATGAGTGGGTTTTGATCTACAATAGTACATTTGATTTCCAATATGATGCAAGAAGGAAATAAAATTGAGGATGCTTTGGACCTTATGTTGTGTTGGCAGTAGCCAGAGGCACAGATGTCAAGGAAGTATGTGAAGGCAGAGCACAACAAAGTAGTGGGGACCCAGTCAAATTATTTTTCAAAGAATTATGTTTTATAAATACTTTTCAAAACTCCCAATAGTGATTTCATCACTCTTGTACCATATGTAACATAGAACAATCACTTTTGTAATTCGTAGCTCCATTTTGTGCAAGCCGAGGAGTCCTCGAGCTTGAGGAGCTTAGTTAGAACGAGCCTACCAATTTTGGTTATTTTTAGACTTCATTTAGACCTTCAAATAGCACCTATAACCTATTTTTTAACTATGCCGGTCACTAGATGTGAAACTGGTCAAAACTAGTCTAGAATCTATAAAAAGAGCTAGAGAGCTCATTTTTGAGGTTAGGTTGTATGAGTAGAGAGAGCTTAGAGCTATTTTGAGCTTGTAATTGAGATCTTGAGCAATAGAGTCTATTTTCCTACCTTGCATTGTGTCTTGCTTGTCTCCTACATGTGTGTGTATGTGTGTGTGAATCTCTATGCTTCTCACCTTCACTCTCACTACATTTCACATTCACGATCTTCATATCACTCCTATCTCTTCCACGGATTGACATTAAGGAGGTGGAGCTTCTTAACGTGGTACTTACCATTGTGCTAGAGCAACACCAAATTTGGCGCTCTTGCCATGGATCGAGTCTAGGACGAATGTGTGATGGTAAGAGCATAGCAAGAAGTGGCATTGGAAGGTAAAAATTTCAGTTTTGTTGTTGTTTTTAATTAGTTTTTAGTGTTTTTCATCTCCCCTACACTCCTTCTTCACCACCGCATCATCTTCTTCCACTCCGAAAAATTCAAAAAATTCACCATATCCACCCATTCTCCTCATTTCCCCTCATTTGTGCATGCGAGAGAGAGAGAGAGAGAGCTTTTGTGCTTGTATGTACTTGTGTGTTTTTTAGTTTTCTTGTAGGTACAGTGCTCCAGAGTAGTAGGAAAGCTTCCAAAAGGTAAAAAATACACTTTCTATCAAAATCTGCCAACTGTGTCAGACCATTGCGATGGTCTGACAAACTCGGAATTTGAGGTAGGCGACCACATCACGGTGTAGGTGATCCTAGCGCATACACAAATCCACATTTGCATTTGCAAAATTTGCATTTTGGTGGACCATCGCGACGGGCTCACGTCATCGCGATTGTGTCACACCATCACGATTGGCTCATGCCATCGCGATGGCTCAGACAGACCATTGCAACGGTCTCACACCATCGCGAGGGTTCACTTGAACCATCGCGACGGTCCCTGACCATTGCGATGATCCCGTCGATCCCATGCCATCGCGATTCATCCACGCCATCACGAGAATCCTTCCACGTGTCAAGATAGACCATCGCGACGATACCAAGTATGCCATCGCGACGCCTTGAAGTTGGACCATCACGATTGGCTCAAGCCATCGCGCCCCGTGACCATCGCGATGGGCTCACGCCATCACGATTGTTCACTAGCCAAACCATCGCAACGCTTCATTTAGACCATCGTGATGCCTCGCGCCATCAGACCATCGCGATTGGCTCACGCCATCGTGACGGTTCACCTGAGCCATCGCGACGGTCACAGACCTTCGCGATTGTCCCAGACCATCGTGATTGTTCACCCAAAACGCCAATTTTAGGGTTTGATTTTTTGGGCAAATTTGAGGCTATTTTGAAGAAGTTCTTGGGTGACTAAACTCATAGGAGACCCCTTAGCTCATATTTGAAGAAAAACCTAATTGTCAGTTTTTACCCCCAAGGGCCTAAACGCTCATATCTTTTTCATTCGAAGTCCGTTTTTTGAGTTTTATATATTGTTAGAAAGCTCTTTACGAGTAGTACGTGAACTCAACTATTTTTTTCCAAAAGAACGCATTGTTTTTTAGATAAGATAATTTGAGGTTGACCATTGTTGGGACTAGAAAGCCAGGGGGCATTGGAGAAAATTAGGCCTAAGGAAAAAGGGACCTAAAAGTGTATACATTCAAGTGCTTGATCCTCAATTTAAAGAGGTGGTCTAAACATTGGATTTTTACAGGTCTAGCAAGGGCTATCAAGGGCAAGCAAAGCAAGGCACTGAAGAATGCAAGGCTTGGGAAGTGCGACTTCTTGGGCATCAGATCAATCAAAGAAGCGGACTTGAGGATGGAAGAATACTCAACCCCTCAGTCAATTATTAGCTTAGGCTAAACGGTAGCATTGTGGATTAAATTAGAATGATGATAGGAATGCATCAAGTTCAAGAGACTTAAAATTTTCAAGTCCAAGACTAAGATAAAAGTGTGTGATACAAAAAAGCTAAAGGAAAGAATTTAAATCTGACGGAACGAGAACTCAAAAGTACAACGAAAAGTCGATTCCTGACGCATACAGTAAGACAAGACAAGAACTTAAAGGAATTTAAAAAGAACCAAGCATTAAAGAACAAAGAAACGTTGATGATCACAGAAGTACCCGGAAGTAAATTCATGAACCTTAGATCGGGCAAGCATATAGGTAATTCAGACCGACGAAGCCTTAGATCATCAGAAGCAAGTGTAGGAACTACTACATGTTCGTGGGCGCAACAATTGAATAGCTATCCTTACGAGTTGGGCTCAGATATGAGTGAATAAAAAATGGCGTTTAGCACAGAAAGACCAGAAGGAGGGTTAAACATAGCATATTTGGAAAGACTCAAAGGACAATATACAACTCAATTAGAATTTGTCTGCACCAACTGCTTAGGTGCTCGCATCTATGAGGATGGTTTGCGAAGATCAGTGGTGCAATTGCACAATCCTGATCAGCCCATTGGATTGGAACGTCTAGTGGTGAAATTCGAGAGATGCATACATAGACAAAGAAGGAACGATGTACATCATAAGTACTTAGCCAAATCATACCAATGAGTTTGGTGTACTTCAGCCAGATACGGAAGTGAGAACCCAAGGAAAAGAACCATTAGGAGAAGAACCAAGGTGATTTATGAATTCAAAGACCCAGATACACCTAGAAAGGTTGTATACCTGTATGATACTTCAGAACGTGTATTTGTAGTACCCGACCATGCGAGAAATACCTACATTGAAGTGTTTCAACGGCGATGCACCACAGTGCACTCTCCCTTCCGAGAGCTCCGCGACGATATGCTCGGAGTAGAAAACCGAGCTCCTGAGGCTGCACACAGTACTCCGCACAAAGGTTGTAGAATACACAGAAAACATAGTACACAGGAAGCACGAAGACAGCCTTCTTAGGTCTTACAAATGCGGTCAAACTTATAGTCTGTGACTGACCAGGCCATTATATGTTTTATTAAAGAACATATACAAAGAAGTGTCCGGTGGCCATTTGGCCTTTCACATGGACACTAACGGTAACAATCTCCCACTAAAGGCCAATATGGCCAGAGTAACTATGGGAGAAAAAATAAAGAATGATAAAGAATACCTAAGTGTAAGTATACAAACTATACCTCCCACCTGATGGGCATGTTACACAGTATACAAGTGACTGCGTAAGATCAAGAATCAAGTAACCCCCATCAAGTGACAACAGTGTCGAAAGCTATCATGTGGTAGAGCTTTAGTCAAAGCATCTGCAGCATTATCTCGAGTGTGAACCTTCTCAAGAATAATGCTCTCAGTGGCTAAGCAATCTCTAATGAAGTGATACCTCACCTCAATGTGCTTGGTCTTTGCATGATAGACCGGATTCTTAGCCAAAGCAATGGCACTCTGACTATCACTGAGCAAGTGAGGTACATGCTGAGGTAAACCCATATCACAAGCAAGACAAGAAAGCCACAATGCTTCCTTACATGCCTCACTTGCTGCAACATACTCTACTTCTGTGGTGGAAACAGCTGTACATTCTTGAAGACGAGATCTCCAAGAGATAGCACCTCCAGCAAAATGAAAAATGTACCCTGATGTAGACTTACGATTGTCTACACAACCAGCATAGTCAGAATCTGTGTAACCAATAATGGATGCTTTCCCTCTACCTAAGCATAGACACTTGTCCTTAGTGCCACTCAGATATCTCAAAATCATTTTGACCGCTTCCCAATGTTTCTTGCCAGGATTAGACATATATCTGCTCACAATTCCCACTGCAAATGCAATGTCTGGTCTCGTAGCTACCATAGCATACATGAGACTACCAACAGCAGACTGATAGGGAATTTTGTTCATGAATTCCTTTTCCTCATCTGATTTGGGGCAGTCATCCTTGCTCAATTTCACATATGTGGGTAAAGGTGTACTCAATGCCTTTCCACCATGCATATTGAATCGGTGAAGTACTTTGGATATGTACTCACTTTGAGACAAGTATATGCATCTTTTACTCCTATCACGAGTAATGCGCATGCCAAGAATATGTTTGGCATCCCCCAAATCCTTCATATCAAATGTCTGACTCAACTTCTTTTTGAGAAGTGACAAATCATAAGAGGACTTCCCAGCAATCAACATATCATCGACGTAAAGTATCAAGCATATCAAGCTTCCATCAGAGCATCTCTTTGTGTAGAGACAATGATCCTCGTTGCTCCGAGAATAGCCTTGGGACTTCATAAAAGCATCAAACTTTTGGTACCATTGTTTAGGAGACTGTTTAAGTCCATACAAGCTCTTCTTGAGCTTACAAACTAGACTTTCCTTGCCAGGAACTACATAACCCTCTGGTTGTTCCATATAGATCTCATCTATAAGATCTCCATGCAAGAAAGCTGTTTTCACATCCATTTGGACTAGCTCTAAGTCCTCCATTGCAACGAATCCAAGCAACATGCACAAAGTAGTCATCTTGACCACTGGAGAGAAGATTTCCTCAAAATCAACACCATGTTGTTGCTTAAAACCCTTTGCAACAAGTCGTGTTTTATATTTTGGAGAAGCACTATCTGATGTGAATTTCAGCTTATATACCCATTTACATGGTAAAGCTTTTCTGCCCTTTGGCAAAGGTACTAAGTCTCAAGTACCATTCTTATGAATAGAATCCAACTCACTCTTCATGGCACGCTCCCACTTGACATGATCCTCTGTCTGCATAGCCTCTTTGTAGCAAGAAGGCTCACCGGCATCTGTTAGCATAACGAAATCTAAACCTGGAACATATCTATCAGGTGGATATGAGACACGTGCAGAACGTCTCAATGGTTGCTGAACAGGAACATGTGCAGACTGATCTGAATGGACATTCTCTTGAACATCCCTATGTGCAACATTTTTATGCATGCTAACCGGAGGACTAGTATCCTCAAACACCACTCTTCTCACTTCAACCTCCTTAATGGGTTGTTTATGCATCTTAGACTCATTAAAAATGACATCACTACTTCTGATCACTGACCGTGTTTCAGGATCCCATAAGCGATATCCAAATTGTCCTTCTCGACCATATCCAAGAAAAATGCATTTCTTTGACTTATGGTCCAACTTTTGTCTAAGATTCTTGGGTATATGAACATATGCTTCACACCCAAAAACTCGAAGATGATCATAATATGGTGGTTTCCCTGTCCATAACTCTTGTGCCACTTTCAGACCTTTTGCAGTACTAGGTGAAAGGTTAATCACATGAACTGCAGTCAATACTGCTTCTGCCCAAAAACCTTGTGAGAGGTTTGCATGATGCAACATAGAGACTACTCTATCTTGAATAGTTCTATTCATCCTCTCAGCTACACCATTCTGTACTGGGGTATAAGGAGCTCTAAACTCTCTACGAATCCCTCTAGACTGACAGAAAAGGCTGAATTCATGTGAGGTATACTCACCCCCGTTATCTGAACGTAAAGCCTTAAGCTTGGTTCCTTTTTCAGTCTCAACTGAAGCAAGCCATTTTCTGAAAGTAGGGAATACATCATCCTTTGATTTGATAGGATATACCCAGACTTTTCTAGTAGCATCATCTATGAAAGTGACAAAGTAAAGAGAACCACCTAAGGACCTAGTGGGCATAGGACCACACACATCTGTATGAACAAGATCTAAAGGCTGAATTGAAGAGTCAATGTGCGTTCTATGCACATTTCTAGTTTGCTTTCCATATTGACAATGCTCACAAAATGAAAAATCAAAGAAAGATAACACAGGTAAGTAGCCAGAACGAGAAAGATTTTCCATTCCATACGAGATATATGGCCCAAACGACCATGCCAAATACAAGTCATAGGCTGTTCAGTAACATCTAACAAGTGTTCTTTCTGTGATACAAATAAAGGATAAAGTGAGCCAACTTTGCTTCCTTTTGCAATAACCATATTGCCCTTTGATATACGAACGGACTGAGCATAGAAGACCACCTTGTAACCAAGGTCATCAAGTTGACCAACTGACATCAAACTGCGTGATAACTGAGGTACATGACGTACATTATGCATAGTAAATTCTGAACCATCAATGAACTGCACAACCACATCTCCAATCCCCACAACATCACACTGGTAAGAGTCACCAAGTCTCACAGGACCAAGAGACTTTGCTGCATAATTAGAGAACCATTCTCTATGTGGTGTCACATGGAAAGAAGCACCAGAATCTAGCAGCCAGGTGTGGGAAAGAGAATCGGCCATAAGTACCTCAGATGGCACAGTACTATCAAGTGTCAACACATCAGCATCATCAGAAATAGCATTAATTTCTTCAATCTTCACAGTCGAAGTAGATGGTGCAGGTAACTGTTTAACATGCCCATCAACATTCTGTCCTTTACCTTTAGCATTCTTTAATGCATAACAGTCTTTCTTCATGTGTCCTTTCTTATGACAATAATGGCATTCGATATCCCTCTTCCTTGATTTACTTCTACTCTTATTCCGTTGACCATTCTTTTCCTTGTTCTTGCTCCTGCCACGTTGTTGATTCTTTCCTTGGTAAGAATCACGAACATTATATGCATCTCCACTCTGAGTGCCAACCATAGATTTTCTACGAATCTCCTCGCTCAAGAGTGCTCCACATATGTCATCATAGACGAGTTTGCCACCAGGTGCACTGTTGCTAATAGCCGTGCAAAACGTATCCCATGATGATGGTAGGGTGCATAACAGCAATACTGCTTTCATTTCATTATCCATATCCATTTTCTGAGCCTGTAACTGAGAGAATATAGCATCAAACTCATTTAGATGAGCAGCAACACTATCTGTGTCCTTCATATGAAGGTCATATAATTTTCTCATCAGATACACTTTATTTGATGCCGTCTCTTTTTCATATGTATTGCATAACTTCTTCCAAAGCTCCTCTGCACTTTCACAGTCTAAAATTGTAAAGTAAACATTATCTGCCAAGTGCAAGCGAATGGTAGACCTGGCCATTTCATCTAACTCATCCCAATCATCTTCATCCATGTCAGCAGGCTTCTTTGAAATCCCATTTACTGGCTTCCATTGCCTCCTTTGAATCAGCACATCTTTAATCTAATTCTTCCATAGAGCAAAGTTTGTGCCATCAAATTTTCGGATCTCAAAATGGTCTTTGCCCTGCAAGTTATAGCTCCTCCTCGGAACACTAGCACTAGACCCTGGTCCACCGGATGTGCCTGAGACCTCTGATGCCATGATCGTAGAGAACTGAATAGAATGATAATGAGCTAGAAGAGTCCAAACATCAACAAATAAGTGTATCAAGGAGTAAATCGACCACTGTATAGTTGACTAAACCAGAAATCTGGAAAAATTTTGCCAGAGTATCCTCTGCAAAATTAGCATATGACCAGTGTCAAAGTATCATAAAACTGCAAGTACTGACATGTCTACCTGCATAGTGAATCATTGACTCCACTGCATATAATCAGTTACCCAATAGAAGCCAACTAGGCTTATCGAGCACCTATGAACAACTATCATACATCTCCTATGGCGAGGCTAGGTAAGTCTTCCACCTGCATCACCTAAGAGACCCCGACATCTGGGTGTCTCCCAGTTAAGAAAACCTCACCACGACCCTCTTTATCAAACGTAAAAGGCTTTATGCAAAGAACGTAACCGCTATATCAATGACCACATGGACGTACATAAGCGGTATCCACAGAAGCATACATGGTGTGTATGTGCTCAATGTATGCAGTAAAATGACACTAAAAGGCTGAATACACAGCCAAAAAACTAGCCAATAACACCTGCAAGTGTCTGTCAACTCTGATGTTTTAGGCTTTAAAAACTTGCATATATTTGCAGCGACTGCTCCCACCAAAACTGAAAACCCCTCGAGAAACCTGTAGTTTTACGAGTGTGGCTGAAAATACAGCCCCAAAGGTTGATATTTATTGTCTGAGAAGTACAAGGAACACTCTTCTTGATGTTCTTGGACCTGTGCAAAGAGAACTATGTGCGAAAGTACTCCGAAATGGCTCCAAAAACCACCCCAAAATTTCTTCAGAAATAGGCTTTGAAAGAAAAAATGAAGCTTTGAGGGACCAAAACTTGTTCAAGGTAATGTCAACCTTAGTCTTTCCCCTTCTTCAAACACCACAAGAGTGTAGCTCAGTGGCAAGAGATTGCCACAGTTAAGCGAGCTCTGGGGGGAACAGTATTGGGATGGGTGACCTCCCGGGAAGTACCGGGAACCTCTATATTCCTTGATCGTTGAGGTCCTCCCTCGCGCGCAGCCAACGGTGACTTCGGTGACTCGGATGACAAGGTATGCCAAGGTCTATGCCTTGGTCGCCGCCTTGGTCGAAAGCCTGGGGGGGGGGGTTTCTCGCTTCGCTCGCACAAAAGGAACAAAGCTTTTGCCTCGAACTGCTCTGATACCAGTGAAGAGCTCCTGAGACTGCACACAGTACTCCGCACAGAGGTTGTAGAATACACAGAAAACACAGTACACAGGAAGCACGAAGATAGCCTTCTTAGGTCTTACAAATGCGGTCGAACTTACAATCTGTGACTGACCAGGCCACTATATGTTTTATTAAAGAACATATACAAAGAAGTGTCCGGTGGCCATTTGGCCTTTCACATGGGCACTAACGGTAACATACACATGGAGAGGGGAGTTAGTCTTCCCTCCATCTCGAACAAATGCAAACACGAGCCATCAGGGTGCTGGAACATCCTCAGTCCATGTTGCTCAAAGAGAGAAGAACAAAGAGAGACCAGAAGTAAGTTTCACTAATCCCATAGGGAGGGATAGAACCACCATAGACACTAATAGAGTGGAAAGACGAAGGGAACCTAGAATACCAGGTGGTAGAGATGATTTTCCTCTACCTAGACCACATGAGCACCCAAGGATATTAAGACCCACTCAATTAGTAAAGTCAATGAAAAATTACTTTGATGGGAGAGGAGATCCCTATGACCATGTTTCGAAATTCAAGCAAGTTCTCCGAGCAGAGCAAGTAGAAGACATGTTCACACAATACAATGCATTTGGACTAATGTTAAAGAACACCGCTTTAACTTGGTTCCAACCATTGCAACAAAGGTAGTTTAGAGATATCCATCACATATTAGATTCATTCATCACAGAATTCTCTAAGAGTGGAATCAGACATGATACATCTTCATTGATTCATAGTTTCAAACAGACCCCTCACGAAACAGTCAGATTGGCAGGACGTAGGTTTAGACAATATGTTGAAAGATGTCCAATGCAAGAATTACCCTCACAAGCCAAGCAAGTGTCATTGTTTTTAGATGGCCTCTTGAGCTCTAAAATACGCTCCTATGTCTACTTGAAGGAACCCAGAACGCTAGAGCAATGTGTAAGAATTTGTATAGACATTGAGGATAACCTTGGAGATGAGTTGGAACTCTCAAAAGTCTATAAGGACTCAGATTGTTCATCTCTAGCATCCTCAAAACTTTCTAGCTGAATAGAAGACCTAACAAAAAAAGTGGCCCAAAATCTAAGAGTTTCTAGTAAACAGATGCCAAGGTTAACAACAAACAAGCATTGTTACATCTATGGTGGTGATCATATGGCAAATGTGTGTCCCAATGTAACACAACCACAAGCCAACCCTAGTGGCAATACTGTACAATTGAGAGACGATACACGAATCACACGGCTCAGGACTGCCCCTACAACAAACAAGTAGTAAGACAGAACTACCCGCAACCAGGTAGGTATCAAGGTCACTACAATGCTCAGCCTCGTTACTATAGGCCTCCTCAAAACTATCCTTATCAGGCTCAACAGAGACCTCAACCTGTTCTAGCTCAGTAGCCACCCCCACCAGCTAATGTCATGTCAGTCAAATACGTTGGTGCAGAAGAGAATCTCAATAGGGCTTTAGTGTCTTCTTCACCCCTGATCACAGAAAGTGACCCTAACTCTGACAGTTTTGACTCTACTCATGTAGATAGTCCACCCGCATATTATACGGAGTCACCAGAACATGTGGAAACATATCAATATGATAGTCCACCATTGGAACCCAGTTGGGAGCCCGATTATGCTAATGTTATGTGCACAAACCCTAATCCATGGCCTGAGTTAAGACAGCAAAGACCACATGGCCTTAGAGAAACATGCTTTAGGTGCCAAGGAGATCATTTCATAAAGGATTGTCCACATCCTCCGATAGAAGGACAGTCACAATATTATAACATACAAGGTTTTTGTGCCGATTGTGATAAAGAGAATATCATCAAAGATTGTCCTAAGAACACTGCTAATGCTTCAAAAGTGACACCAATCAACGTGATAGGTATTGTACACAATGCAGATGGATCCAACCCTACATACGTGCCTATCCAAGCTATAACCAGAGCCCAGACGCTCTTAGAGAATCAACAGCTCAATCCTGAGAAATTAGTTGGAACTAGCGAAGTTGGTGAGTCTAGTAATAAAAAGACAAAATCTTGGAAAGATTCCAGAGAAAGAATTAAGAGAAAATGGAGTAAAAAGATAACTGAGTTGGAAGGAAGCCTCAAGGAATCCCGAGCTAAAATCCTAGAATTGACTTCTCAAGAATCAAATCAAGAGAACCGAGCTCAGAGATCAGGATCAGTTCTAGCGAAACCCACACCAGAAAACCTAGACATGATGTTTCGTGCATATCAGGATAGATTAAAGGAAGGACCACAGATAGCCGAAATGAGTAAGAACTACCCTCGAGCAGACTTAGAAATTGAGAGGACTAAACTTTGTATGAAGATGGTAGAATTAGCACAAACTATGTTCGAAGCCTCGCGTTATCTTAACTGGAATAACATGGCAAAACCTGAATTACATTTTCAAGGACTACTCGAGAGGCTAGAATACTTGATCGATAGCAAGGAGAAAAAGAATCTACATAGGAACCCTATTGCCTCGGAGACACAAAAAAACAATGCACCATCCTTGTCTCAAGTGCCAAATACAGAGGTTGAAGACAACTTGTCTTCCATACATAAGTATTCACACGAATTTCTAAGAGAAATCCAAGAAGAGAAATGGAGAAAAGAACAAGGAACCCATCCTCTTATTCAAGAAATAGATGACTTGCAAGAACAATTTCCCCAAGACATTCCCTCCATTTACGATGATGTAGAGGAAGAGCAACTGAGTGAACACACAAGTTTTAAATCCAAGTCTTTGCAAGAATTACCTCAGTTCATAGGACCTTGGGAAGCCAAGTCTATTAGCGTGAGAGCACCCACGATAATAGTGAGGAATGAAGAATCAGTTATTCCTAGAAACACGGAAGTGATCAAGAACACCAAAGTACAATGTCATCTCACTCTAGAGGAATTGTTGAAGGTTAAACCAGAAATGTGGAAGCATGTAGCAAATCAATTCCCTGATCTTGCTACTAATCACTCACAAATAGGATCACACAAGAAGGTTTTAGAGACACCAGTAGAAAGAATCGGAGATGTAAGCGAGGGAGAGGAAGGTAACACTTATCTTCCAATAACCCATCAGGGCTACACCACCAAAGCCATCTTAGATTCAGGAGCCGGAGTAGCCATCACTACCACCGCTTTATGGAAACATTGGGGTAAGTCAGCATTAAGACGGACCAGGATGAAGCTACAAATGGCTGACGGACATATAGAAAAACCATTAGGCTTACTAAAAGGCATATCTCTCACCACTTGTGGTGTGGAGTTTGATCATACTTTCGCCATTTGTGATTTTGGGAAAAATCATGCTTACGAGATGAATTTAGGACGACCATTCATGCATAAGTTGCAAATCGTACAAGATTGGGGAACTAATTCCTTGGACTTGCAACATTTAGGTGTGACTACTAAAGTCAATCTTAAAGAATATTCCCATCGAGATGTACCCCCAATACAATGGAATACCATCCATAAGACACAAGAAGAAACAGAATCAATACATTCATTGGAATGAGACCCCTCATGGTTGCACGAGGACACTCATCTATGGATGTATAAAGTAGCCAAACAAGAGGAAGAACGATTAGAAGCTAGGACGTTAGGTTCAGAACAACATCCATGAACTCTTCAAGACCCAGCTTACGCACCTATAGTATTTCCAGACGAGGAATTCGAGCCTCACAGTTGGGTAGAAATCTTAGCTACGATGGACATAGTGGTGAATGAAGAACAATGGACCCCTCATTGTGATGAGGACGGGTATGACATTTCCATTTTCATGATTGAACCTATCAAGGAAGACTTTATCCTAGAAGAATGCACAGAAGTGACCCAAGAACCGGACAAGAGTGATGATGACGAAGACCTAGAATCCATCATCATGGAACCCTTCTATTCAATAGAAGAGGAATATCTTTATTTTGTAGAAGCTAAAAACCATGAGGAAGAAAAGGAAAGACAAATGGAACAACTTGAGCTATCCATGAAAGATACAGAGAGTAAACAAAAGAAAAGAAAGAAATCACCTAAGACCAAAGAACAAGAAGAAGAACCACTCATGGAAGTACCAGAGAACTTCAAGAAGTATGAAATAGAAGATAGATGAATAATGGTACGAATGCCTAAACGAAAAGCCAACGTTGGAGAAGTATATGATAACCGAGAGAAAACCGAAAAAATCATAGTCACCATAGAAGGAGAAAAAGAAAAATGTACATACATTGGGCATGATTTGATGAATGAAGAAGAAGAAGAGTTAATTGCCCTATTACATGAATATAGAGATGTGTTTGCTTGGAGTTACAAAGACTTGAAAGGACTAGACCCAGATATATGCTCCCATAGAATCCCTATGACTCCAGATGCAAAACCTATGAAACAAAAACCATACACGTACAATGATAACTACGCCACGAAGATTAAAGAAGAAATAGATCGTTTGATAGAAGCAGGACTCATTTTCGAAATTGAGCATACTGAATGGGTATCCCCCATTATGGTAGTGCCCAAGAAGAATGGAAAATTGTGTTTGTGTATTAACCTTAAAAAAGTTAATGTTGCTACGATTAGAGATAGTTATCCTCTTCCTATCATGGAACATTTATTGGAAAGAGTTACAGGCAAGGAAGTTTATAGCTTTCTTGATGGTTTCTCAAGCTATAATCAAGTAGCCATTGCTCCAGAAGATCAACACAAAACAGCTTTTGCCACAAAATGGGGCATATTTTCATTTCGTGTGATGCCTTTTGGGCTCACAAATACACCCGCTACTTTCCAGTGACTCATGTGTCACGTCTTCAAGGAATTCTTACGTAAGAATTTGGAAGTTTATTTCGATGAAATATGTGCACATTCAAATATGAGGCAGACTCATATCCCAGAACTAAGGCAAGTATTTGACAAATGTCGAGAATATCAGGTTTGTCTAAACCCAAAAAAATGTGTTTTCATGGTCAAACAAGGCAAAATTCTAGGACACATTGTGTCAAAGAATGGAATCTCTACAGATGAGGAAAAAGTGAAAGTAATTGCATATCTACCTAGGCCAAGTAATGTAAAAGAGGTAAAGGCATTGATGGGTCATTGTGGTTATTACCCACGATTCATACACATGTATGCAATCATAGCCAAGCCTCTGTACTCTCTTTCGACCAAGTTTGAATGGACAAATGAGTGTGAGAATTCATTCAATAATGCCTGAATTTTTTACTGCATAGATCATCCCTAATCCTTCTCGTTCCATAGTGGTATAATTTCTTTCTGCTGCGTCCTGTGCTTAGACAATAAGCCATGTAACACAGGACGATTGATACGTTGGTTTCTATTGCTCATGGAGTATGATTTTGAAGTCGTAGTCAGGAAAGGAAAGACATATCTCAGGGCTAACCACCTTTCAAGATTAACCACGGGAGAAGCTCCTCAAGGAATAGCGGATGAATTACCCGATGCATACTTGTTTAACCCTGAGATAGTACCAGAATGGGCTAAGCCTATTGTCCCTATTCTCACATATGGACCCAAGAATCCTAGGATAAGGATCAAGGAAGGAGAGATTACCAAGTCACAAAGATATCAAATAATAGCAGGAAGTATATATAAACAAGATAATCAAAAGATTCTTGCTTGTTGCAAAAATGAATCAGAACATGCGAATTGGTTGCAATTAGCACATGTAGGTGCATTAAAGCAACATCATTCAAAAAATTGTACATTGCAGACTCTGCATAGATTAGGAGTATATTGGCCTTCTATGGAAGCAGATATCTACAAGTTGTGTAAAGAATGCCCTGTTTGTTGTGAAAGACCACCGGTAGAACATGCTACATTATATCACGTGTCTCTCACACCAGAATGGAGTGAACCCTTAGTGACGTACTTGAGGATGAACACATTCCCTCAAGGAATGACCTTAGCACGACCACGAAGTCTAGAGCAGGAAGCTCAAGACTATTCACTTATTGGCGACAACTTATACAAATGAGGACGAGACGGATACTTAAGACAATGTGTTCATGAAAGCGATTATTTGAGCATACTAGAGACTGCACACCAAGGTGTTGCAGGAGGTCATGTTGGCCCTGAAAGGATAAGCAAAGCCATACTGTTTGCAGGATTATGGTGGCCCACTCTTCACATGGATGCCCATACCTATGTTAAGAGATGTGATGTGTGCCAGAGAACTCAATTTCCTACTCGCAGAGATGAAATGCCATTGAAACCCATGATGGGAGGACGTGCATTTTCTAAGTGGGGTATAGACTTTGTAGGACCCATTAACCCTCCTGCAAAAGGTACACATTTTGAATACATCATTGTTGTGACAGATTATCTTACCAAATGGGTAGAGGCCAAGGCCACAAAAAAGAATGATACACACACGACTACAAAATTCTTATTTGAAAATGTCTTTACAAGATATGGACTGCCTATAGAGTTAGTGAGCGATCGAGGAACTCACTTTCTAAACTAAGTCATTGAATATTTGTTACAGGATTTTATGGTGATTCACAAGAAATCTGCACCATATCATCCTCAGGCCAATGGTCAAGCAGAAAGTACTAACAAGATCCTTTGTAAAATACTGATAAAACTCGTGAACAACAAACATTCAGATTGGGACAAACAGTTACATCACGCTATTTGGGCATATCGAGTGGCCTACAAGACCGTACTCAATGCAACTCCCTTTCATATGGTTTTTGGTCAGAATGATGTGCTTCCTTTGGACTTCTTGGTACCGACCCTTAAAGTTGCACAAGAACATCAGTGGACCGGCCATGAATTATCATCAAGAATAATGAACTTGGAACGATTAGGAGAAACCAGGCTGAAAGTAGCAGAAGGAATATATGCAGCAAAGAAGTGACAGAAAGCCTATTTCGATGCACATGTGAAAGATAAAGGCTTAAAAGAAGGAGATTTAGTCCTAGTGTATACACTGAAACAGCATGCATGGAAATTAGAAAAGCAAGGTTATGGAACTATGATCATTAACAAACTCTCAACAAGTGGAGCAGTACAACTAGCCACCCTAAAAGGAGACATAATGCCTAATTACATTAGTGGTTGTAGAGTCAAGTTATATCAGGAACCTCTTATTGAGGATATGCTTAGACGACTCACTTTGGCAAAGAAACATAAGGAGGAAGAAAATAGAATACGAGCTGAAGCTCAGGTAGAAGCTATAGAATGCATTAAGTGCATGAAGTTAAGAAGACAAGGACTAGGGAGAGAACATTATAACCATTTGGAAACAACACCCAGATACCCCATGGCCATGTGTCAAGCAAAGTCAAGTACTCATCCTAGCATAGTGGATAGGAGACCATTTATTACAGTCAGGCTAGAGCACAACAACCCTTGCCAAGAGCTCAGGGATTTAATTAACTCAGGTGCTGCGACTAGTGCAATTAGATGGTCCCACTATAAGGAATCAGGAATAGAAATGCGGCCAATTGGGGCATACCTCATAGGGCTAGGAGGCATGGAAACCCCTTGCATGGGTGAGGTGGACCTTCCTATCCTCATACACGATGTGAACATGACAGCTAAGCTACTAGTGTGCCATGACGATGACCTGATAGAACCCCTAATCCTTGGCAAAGATTGGCTATACAATCACTCAGTGGAGCTAAAACTTAGACAACGCCCCTTGCAGATTTAAACCTTAGATCAGCAGCGAGTGATACCGCTTAACTTCCCAAACAACACTCCGCCTGAGGTATGTAACCCTAGACCATCTGAACTACATGCGAAGGAGGACCGGAAGATCTTTGGCCAGATAAGTCATGATATGTCTACCCCAACCCACGCGGGCTTGGCAATGGACAGTTGTTATTCAAAAGAACGTCAGCAAATTTTCCCCTGGTCTTCCTACAAACTAGAAGGGGTCACCACCCAACAGATGGGTCAGGTGGGTTTCATCAGCGGTTAGGTGGATTGCATCCGTAGCCACATGGGCACAACACCTTGTAGTGCCCATCCTTCCACACTTACTACAGATTGGCCTAGATTTTCGATACAAAACAAAGCATTTCCTAATGGGCAGGTTTCCCAAGTGTTGGACCTCCCTTCTTTTCCAAAGCAAAGTGTCCATCCGACCTCTCAACCTCATCCACCAAGGAGTCACCAACGAATAAGGAACCCAAACCAACGGCCCTACCAGATGACACAAAATAAGCAGCAGTATCAGGACCACAAAGCAGGCAGCATGAAAGAAGTATGGGTGCCAAAAGGACAGAAAACACCAACAGACTTCAACGATGCAGATCATGAAAAGAGGAAGTTAAGACAAAAGCAGAGTCAGCACTTGACATCTCCTCGACCTTCTTCTACAAGTACGAAGAATCGACAGATTTGGATCGCCAAGAAGTACCTTACAAATCGACCCACACCCATGCAGATTTGGGTACCCAAACAGTGTATTACAGCTCAACCCTCAAGCCATGCAACATATACCCCTCAGAAATCTCCTCACCCATTGACACCACAATATCTAAAATCATCTTTTGTCCCTCAGCAGAAACATATCACCCGCCCACCAACCCTTAGGAAATGGATACCGAAACATATCTAGGTGTCTTCTCAAAACTCGTTGTCTAACATTACTCCCATCCCGAATAACCAACTCCCTTGTAATAATTCACTCACAAGTGAACTTTGTATAAACTCATCAACACTAACCCAACATCACTTGTAATAACATCTCATCAAGTAATGTATGCACCATCAAAAGCATGTGGGTGTCTAGAGACCTGCATTAGTTTTGCAAAAGATCATTCCATAAACCACCTCACAACACTTGGCGACACAGGTTACACATCGGTTATGGAAAGGGATTGCGGTCTCACTTTATTGGGATCATGATTAATTTCCATACTAATGTGCTAATCTTTTGTAGCAGATCTTCTCCACACTCGCATCATTCATCATGTAGACAGAAGGACCGTCTGAAGCTAGCTCCAGTGTACCTATGGTAAATTTTGGTGAATTACTAGTCGAGCCTCTTCCCACGGCTCAAGCACCAAAATTTCAAGGATTCCCTGGACCAATGCTGATCGATGATCCTCTTAGGGGGATACACTGAAAAATTTCACCGAAATTCCCATTGGTTTCAAGGTTTAGCAGGACCTTTGGCAGACGTAGATTTTATTTTTGATGCCATGTTGACTTTTGTTAGTAGTAAGTGGGGAAAGTACCAGTTCTTCTCCAAAGAATTTGAAGCGCTCCAAAATACCGAAGACTTAAAGCACGTTTGGGCGAGAGCAGGTTTCATGGAGTACTTCAGTGATCCACTGCCCAAACCGGATTTTTATAGATGTTACTACCTAGTGATCACTCTGACAGCCTCCAAGAACAAGGACTTGCCAGGCACTTTTATTCTGCCGTCTTTAGTAAATGACCCCCCATTCAAAAGGTTCTACCTTTCAAAGGATTTGATTTGTGTTGCAATTAAAATCCATGGAACTCACATGCCGACAGAGCGAGAAAGGCTGATTCCAAAGCCGATGAAGCGTGGTGACGTTATCAAATGGGAAGACATTTCAGCCATCACGCTTGAGCTATCTAAGCCATTACGTATATGTATGGAACACTTTGCATTCTCGGCTCAGGATCGTTTTACTATGCCTCACAAGCGTATTTGGCTTGGATTGTATTTAGCTTGTATTGGGCCCCAAACAGTTGATCTTGCAAGTTGGATCATTGATCAGTTGTACTTAGCGTAGCAGAGATGGGAAAGGAAAAGAGTCATCCATGGATGTTGCGCTCTCATGTGAATTGTTTATATGTGTTTGGCATACGACTTGCCTATAGAACGTGCAATGACAAGTGAAGAATTGAAGGCATTCAAAGGGACCGCCAAGAAAGCGAGAAAATCTAGCAAGGGACGGGAAGGCAAGCGCATGAGAGGATCTATCCCATGCCTACAAGTTCTAGAGTCCCTGTCACATCAACCCTCTCCAGAACAGTCACTTACGAAACCCATTGCATCCGTACAACCCATTCGCAAATGATTGTCATGACCTATCATCACAGAAGACACTACCAGTGCAGTTACCTCTCAAGCAACCACCGTCCAGGAACCTACCACCACTGCAACAGAAATTCCCACCTCCATTGGTGTGGAAGCGTTTACTTTTCTGATACCCAATCTGGAAGCAGAACCAATGAATACCACATTCGATTTTGAAATGTCGGATGCTTTTCCAAATGAATTTCAATTTTTAGAAGGACAATTCTTCTCCCGGGAATATGAACGATCGAGTTACCCTAGCACTCCCCCTGATCAACGGCAAGGGAAAGTTGTGTCCAGCTCTGAAGAAGAGACGACAGAGACTGACGATGAAGACGGAGATGATGAAGCCAGCCAGGTTAGTCATGACTCTCAAGACCATGTACAGACTTACACACAGGAACAACAAACTGACACCCAGGGTGACACAAGCACGCACGAAGATGAAACATTTGAAGCAACGGCCTACAAATTGGCAATCAAGAAGTTATACTGCACCATGGAAGCAGTGTGGGCACGTAGAAAGCTATCGAAAGAAGAAAGCCAAATGCTTGTCGAACAAGAAATCGCTACAAGAGGCATCGAAGAAGCCTACATCCAAGGTTTCAGAGAACTAGTCAAGTTAGTAGGCACTAATGAAGCATTACACTATCTGCAGAGGAAGCCTCTACCACAGTTTGACCCATGCCGAATTCGATTACTATCAAAACCGGGTCAATATATTTGTGTACCAACAGATGGCTAGTCATCACAACAGGCCAGGGAAGCACGCCTCATTCTTGAAGGACCTTTGGCAGAAGAAACAATCGTCATCGGCTCCCCACCTCACACCTCTACTGTACATACCACTACTGTGCTCGAAGTACCCACCACCCCAACCGCTCCTCTTTCACCTCCCGTCCCTCCAGTCTCCCCTGTACACCCTGCCTCTCCCAGACCATCCACATCCTTTGATAGTGCGGTAGCAGAAGCCTTTGTTGCCTCAATTCCTCTCACCCTTTCCGCACCTATACAATCTAGCCTCCCTCCTAGGATTTCCACCCTTCTATCCAGTCCATTTCTCCATCCATCCTTCCCTCCCTTCCCCACCCCTCCAAGACCCCTATTCCCATTTCCACCTCCATTGACCTTCTCCCCGTCTCACCTCCCCGACCCACTGTATTTCCTCTTTCCCCTCTCCACCAAGGAGTATAAGAAACCCCATCTGTAAATTATTCGACAACCTTTGTAAATCTTGTTTTCACACCCACTCACGCACCCACTATCACTCCACTATTCACGGTCACTGCACTCGACACCACGTCTAGTGATATGGACATATCACCACCCACTACACCACCACTCACCTCATCCATTTCACCACCACATTTAGGCACATCACATTTTTCCATTGTCACCACTGCATCCACTTTCCCATCCCTATTCCCCTTCCCCTTGCATTAACACCCACACCCACAACATCTTCACTAACTACGCCATTACTATTATCACCCACCATCGACACTGCATTCTGTCAAATGTTCGCATGCATGACGCAAGTGAGAGATGAATTCGCATCTCTAGGTACTAGTTATCAGACACTGTAGCAGACCATGAATGATTTACAGTTGCAACTAAATTCATTATCCATAGAGAATGCCTCCCTTAACACACGCTACCAAGAGCTACGCCAGGCCTACCACAAACTTGAACTCGAAAGTGAAAAGAAGACAAAAGAGGCCATTATAGATATTGACAGTTTGTTAAGGGCTCAAACCATTCGCAATGCGACGTTTACTAGAAACATGGGACTACTTAGTCGCCACCTAGCAGCAGCAAAAGAAGAGAACCAATGCTTGCAAGAACAAAATCGAGAGAACCTTGAAGCTGCTTTAGATCAACCGGACAAACCATTGAGTCCCAGTCATTTCAAAGCTATCCCCTCTAAATCCATGAAGATACTATTAGAAGATCATGTCAAATTACTAGAAGAGTATGACAATATGAATGAGGAATACCAGAAGCTAAAGGAGGAACACAAAATATTATAGTTACGAGCACCTGTACAACCAGTACCACCAGCTCCTATGGCCACATCTCCTGAGATTATCGAGGAACTCAATTCTTTATGGGCCCAAGTATTGACTCTTCAAACATAGATAGAAGCATACGAAGCACCCCCTAGGCCAGAATCCCCACCGGAACTACCAACGGAGGAAGAAACAGTGACTATCGTGGTGGAGGACACATTTGAAGAAGCCTATGAACCCCAACCCATCCTAGGCAGACGCGTCACGGCTGAAGGCCAGACCACATTTGAACTCCCTACCCCCGCATGGATGAAGCCTGTAGAAGAACTTGGAAAGACCCACTCCGCAAGGGTGGAAGCACAATTACATGCAATGGTCATGATAGTGGAACATATACTACAATCATCGTACTTTGGTCATTTGGCCCCTCGCACGTATATATTTAGGCAAGAGCTACAATATAAGCCATATTTTATGTTAATGGCAAAATATGAGCTGGCCATCGAAAAGGAAACATGCAAGAAACCCTCCCATGCAACTCAATTTGAGCCTGATGATTTGCCACCAGACGCGCAGAGCAGAGAAACATATCAACCAACTTGGTGCCATGACTTATTACAGGAATATCTAGAAATGATGAGAACATGGGCCAAGGCACCACTCCATTTGAAGTATAACCCATGTTGGGGACCGGTACCACGACGCCGCTCCTGGAAGGCCTTTGCAATCAAAGTACAAAACAACAAGCAGTGCCAAGACTGGCTCAATTATCCATATTTCACACCACCCCGAGGACCACCCATGGTAGGATATATGATGGCAACTATTCGACACTCGCTTTCCTGCTTACGACGAATGGATGATGTAGCAACACATATGACTGTCAAAATCTTTGACATGATGCAGATAGTATTCAAAGTCTTCTGTCGCGTCAAGGCACCACACGTGAACACCTCGGGATTCGAGCATGGCAATCAAGATTTAGCATATGATATGAGTACGACACCATCGCTCCGGGTTTGTTATGCCTGGCATTGTTGCATCAAATATTTATCGGCGTGCTATAAAATGACCTTCAAAGAAATGTTCACTACCAGTTTTTGGGAGTATCACTCAGAGGTGTTCATAAGCAGGCCTACACATCTACTCCAATTATTTGCATGTGAACAACTGGTGTACTCCACACACTACAGACTCCCACCACCAGAGGAACCTCAACCCATAGATTGGGAAAAACTTGAAGCAGATCTTGCAACAGGTATCCGCATTTCAGAGCACACCCTCGCTCAAGACCTCCTACAAAATTATATCCGACAGACCCCACAACAAGGCTCTGTCGAGGATGACAGAACCGAGAGGGAGGGGGGTGTTGGCAGTAGCCAGAGGCACAGAGGTCGAGGAAGTATGTGAAGATAGAGCACAACAAAGTAGTGGCGAGCCATACAGATTATTTTTCAAAGAATTATGTTTTATAAATACTTTTCAAAACTCCCAATAGTGATTTTCATCACTCTTGTACCATATGTAACATAGAACAATCACTTTTGTAATTCGTAGCTCCATTTTGTGCAAGCCGAGGAGTCCTCGAGCTTGAGGAGCTTAGGTAGAACGAGCCTACCAATTTTGGTTATTTTTAGACTTCCTTTAGACCTTCAAATAGCACCTAGAACTTATTTTTTAACTATGCTAGTCACTAGATGTGAAACCAGTCAAAACTAGTCTAGAATCTATAAAAAGAGCTAGAGAGCTCATTTTGAGGTTAGCTTGTATGAGTAGAGAGAGCTTAGAGTTATTTTGAGCTTGTAATTGAGATCTTGAGCAATAGAGTCTATTTTCCTACCTTCCATTGTGTCTTGCTCGTCTCCTACATGTGTGTGTGTGTGTATGTGTGTGTGCATCTCTATGATTCTCACCTTCACTCTCACTACATTTCACATTCACGATCTTCATATCACTCCTATCTCTTCCGCAGATTGAAATTAAGGAGGTGGAGCTTCTTAACGTGGTACTTTCCATTGTGCTAGAGCAACATGTTGTTATAAAAGTACATGAAAATGAGACATATGCTTTCCGTGAATTAGATGAAACTCCACTAAAATCTTTGATTGTAGAAACAAGAGTAAAATTGTTCAAGAAAGGGATGAAATTGATTACAAAATTGATGAAGATATGATTGAACATGAATCAACGTGACTAGGTGTCGCAATGAAGATGAAGAGATTCAAACATATGATAAGAGAATTGTGGTGAGGATTAAATGTAAACAATTTTTTTTTTACTAACTTTGATGTTTCCATGAGACAGGTATTTGCTCGATAAGCTTCTTCAAAAACTATGACAGATGAGATCCGTTGATAGTGATTTGAGCGATAAGAGAGATGAGAATGTTGAACATGAGAATCTTTTCAAATTTTGCACCATAATGAGTATTTTTGCACTTCAAGTATGCATGAAAAGATGTACATGCACATTGCTTTAATTCCCATGATTGCACATCTATTTGTGCTTGTAAATAGCAAGAAAATAATTTCAAATCCATTTTTTAACCTCATCAATGACAACCAATTACCCTCATATGCACCATAAATGTTTGAAAGATCATGCACATAAAGTATGCATGTTAGGGTCTCACTACATGACCTTTCATCAAGGCACATTTTGAGCTTTACTGATGCACTATGAGTGATGGAAATGACTTATGTATATGCACATGAAATGTATGAAAGTGAGCGCACATGCTCCATCAAGAAATTCTAAATACCTTATCTTTTGCATCATATTTTCACTATGCATTTCAAACTATGCAATTGATAGGGCTACATCATATGTCCTTGCTTATCTTCCCATGCACTTGACAAATGCTTTCAAAATTTAATGTTCATATTCACTTTCTCTTTAAAGATAATTTTAGGATTGGCCCATTGAGGGCGATGTGCAAGTTTAGTAGGTGTGAATGTCGGAAAGCTTTTCTTTCCTCACTATGGAGAAAGATGGAAAAGACTCTCAAACAAAAAAACATGGGATCATGAGTTAGACTTGGATGAGGAAGCACATTAGTCTTGTGAGCTTGCTAGGCATCCAAACTATCTTTAAATTATGAGCATGCTATACTCAAAGAACATGATGATGAAGATTCATCTAACAAAGTAGCTATCATTGAGCATGAGATATTATGCTCAATAATAGATATGAAAAAAGGCCATGTTAATAAAATTTGAATGGAAAAGTGGATGAAACGAATAGTTTATATCTAAAGGTTGGAGGTTCAATCCCCACAATTGGAATCGAAAGAACAAAATTGTTGTTTCACTCTAGAAAAATTCTCTACAAGTGAAAATAGTAACAGGAAGATTCAGTCTCCAACCGACAAATTGGGCAGAAGCTCTTTTGTGATAAATTTGGCGATGAGAATCGATGGACAATGGATTTTTTTGGAGAAAGCACCCATAACATTAAAGGGGTATATGCTATAAAAGGGGGAATATATCTCTTGTATTGGCCTAGAAGTTTGGATACTTCTAGAGTTTCGGATGGATGCCAGCAGAAGAATCTCATCGGAGTATGCTTCAAAAGGACTGAGGCGAACATTGATGAATTTTTTGAGGCATCTAACAAAGCTTCAACAATGAAAGACTTGAGGTTATATATCAAATTTTTTCTGTAATTTTCATGGAATAGATACCCTCTTTTTTACCTTTCTTTAATAATTTGACACACTAATCTTCACCATCTCTATACTATTCTAATATCTTTGAATCTAATTTCATTCTCTTAAAACTAAATTAATTCATAAGCTAGAGAGACGACTTCGACTCTATAGTTGCGATCCGAGATGTTTAAACCTTCTCTCCCTCCTCCACTCATCTCTCTCAACACCCATTGATTTTGTACAATCAATGACCGACTTCGAAATTTCATATTTGATGCATGACATATGATTGTGTCATTGGATAATTTTAAATTATTAACATTAAAAACATCCAGTGAACATTAAAAACATCCACTAAACATTAAGAGCATTCAAGATGAAGATGAAGAAAGATGATCAAAGGGCATGTATGTTTATGATTCGAGTTCTTTACACAAAGTGTTTTACTTTAAAAATCGTATATGCAAACATTGGTTGTTATCTAACAAACATAAGATCATCTTTAAAGTCTGTTTGGCATAATGTTTTGAATGGAGACCTTGCAAATCTAGCTAACAAGTTTGATTTTTTTCTTTATCAAAGCTTCTTCCATATTTTTCTTCAAATTGCAATTGTTTTTTCAATCTAACGATTCTTAATTGGAAATGCTTTGAAAAGAATGGATGTGCATATGAATTCATGTGTTGAAACTAAACCCAAATTCATTCCGTTTTCTCTTGTTCAACCCGATTTGGCCATTCTTTTACCACCTAAAATTGATGTGAGTAAATGTTTTGCTTCCAAGTACTTGACTTTTGCCAATCAAACGTAAATGTAACTCACTTGACTTTGCTTGAAGCACCCTGCATGCACCGTCATTTGGAACACTGGTAGTTGGAATTGATCTACCAAACTGAGCACCTTCTCAACACCGAATACATTTTAATTGCATAGGCTAGAATGGTTAAAGTAAGAAGAGGAGCTCAAATGCACCCATTCTGCATGTATGGATGCTCAAATGCACCCATTCTGATATTACTTGTTGAATGATGTTCAGGATGTTTGATATGATGTATATAATTTTGCAAGTCTTAAGAAAAATAATGAGACCCCATGTTAATGTGTCTAGAAAAACTTGGAATTAGTCAATTTGAATACAAAATCTTAGACTTATTCTATGATACCACAACTATAAAAATTTATATGCATGGCACTATGGCATCAAGCATCTCCCCTTATGCTACAAAAAAACTTTCCAAGATGCATTCACTATGGGTTTTTGGGTCCAAAAGTCTTCATCTCTAGTCTCACCAACCTCTTGCATCTATTTTCATGTAAAAAAACCAATACTTAGAGCATTATCAATTATACCATAGTGGTATCCCAAAAGCAATCGATTGGCAAGGACTGGAAGCAAAAATTACACAAGGCATACAGGTTGATGAGCACACCATGACATTGCAACTCCTTCAAAACTATATCAATAGCTCCCAGCATCAGGAGTCTATTAAAGAAAATAGATGCGAGAGGAGGGGAGTGTTGGTAGAGGTGGTTTGGGACCGAGCACAAACATGAGCACCAATAGGCATCTAAGGAGAGGAAGCACTTAGGAGAAGCCCCCATTCATTTTTCTCAAAATTATGTCATGACCAACAATGTTTTTTATCTTTAAAATAAACACAATTTTGTACATTTTATCCATGTTAAGGAGCCCTTGAGCTTGTGGAGAGGTAGGTGTTGGAGTTAGACGTCTACGGAAGCACGCGAACAGCACAAGGAAGAAGAAGAAGCTTGGAGCACAACACACAAGACTGAATGTATTACTAGAGAATGTACAAAGATAAGTAGCCCATTAGGGCAATAGGCGTATATACAAGCCGGGGGAAAAAAACCTCCTAAAGAGGGAAAAAAGTGCCCCGGCGGTCCTAGAGTGTTCACACACATCACTACCTAAATATATCAACAAATCCCCCCTGGGAGTGATGCGGTGAACAAGGAGCTGGCACTCATGTATAAGGAAGTGCCGAGCTATGTGGAAATCACTCCACAAAAGGTAGTAAGCCCAAAGCTTTGCGGAAAGCTTCAAACTTCTCCCTAGGCAGAGCCTTCGTGAAAAGGTCTGCAATGTTCTCCTGCGTGGGCACATATGCCAAGCTGATCTCCCCAGCAGAGAACCTCTCCCTGACATAGTGATAATGCACCTCAATGTGCTTAGTGCGAGCATGGAACACAGGGTTCCTCGCAACTGCCAATGCGCTCTGACTGTCAGTGAAGATGGTGGTGGCAGAAGACTGGCCAACACCCAAATCAGCCATAAGGCGTCTGAGCCACACACACTCAACAGTCGCTGTGAAAGCTGCCCTATACTCAGCCTCACAACTGGAAGTGGCCACAGTAGGCTGCTTCTTGCTCAACCAAGATATACATGAGCTACCAAGCATGAAGCAAAAACCACTGGTGGACACACGAGTGTCATAGCAACCAGCCCAATCTGAGTCAGAAAAAGCATGCAAATCTGGCGGTAGTGATCCCCCCTTGGGATAAAACAACCCAAGTAGCCGAGTACCACTCAAGTAGCGAAAGATGCGCTTAACCGCTTTCCAATGCGTGACTCTTGGGCAATGCATAAACCTGCTCATCTGTGAGACAGCAAACTGAATATCTGGCCGAGTAATGCATAAGTAAATCAAGCATCCAATAGCCTGCTGATAGAGAACAGCATCAAATGCATCTCCAGCATCATGAAGACTCAATCGTAAACCTGTCTCCATAGGAGTGGCAATAGGCTTACAGTCTTCAAGGCCAAAACGCTGCAATAATGTGTCAATATATTTCGTTTGACACAAAGCCATTCCACCATCAACTTGCATAAACTGAATGCCCAAATAGTGATGCAAATGCCCCAAATCAGACATCTCAAATGAGGCATGCAAATCAGCCTTGAAATCAGCAATATGCTTCTCAAGAGGACCAGTGAGCAGCATGTCGTCTACATAGACAACAATGATCAGAAGCACATCATTAGCACGCTTAACATATAAGGTGCTTTCAGTTGGACTGTTCTCAAAACCATGTGCAATTAGATAGGCATGTATTTTCTCATACCAAGCACGTGGTGCTTGCTTTAAACCATATAACGCCTTCTTTAACCTGCACACCTGGTTTTCATGCCCTTTCTGCACAAAGCCACGGGGCTGAAAAACATACACTTCTTCATGCAAGTCACCATTCAGAAATGCTGTTTTAATGTCCAACTGATGTACATTCCAACCATGATGGGCTGCAAGTGCACAAATGCTCCGAACAGTAGTCATACGGCATGTAGGTGCAAAGGTCTCATCAAAATCAATGCCTCTTTCCTGCGCATAACCCTTTGCAACAAGCCTAGCCTTATACCTGTCAACTGTACCATCAGGTTTACGCTTCAGCTTGTATACCCACTTAGTGCCAATGGCCTTCTTGCCAGGAGGCAAGTCACATAAAGACCATGTACCATTCTTCATTATAGCATCATATTCAGATTGCATAGCAGCCATCCAATTTTCTGAATTTTGTGCTTCATCAAAAGAAACAGGCTCATTCTCATCACAGAGACTAGATGCAGCCATAGCATAGCAATCTGATGCAAAGGAGGTACTATGAGAGCCTGAACGAGTACGATATGACAAAGGTGCATCTAATTTGCTGTCACGCAAAGTCTGCACCAGCCATTTTGGCATAGTTTTTGCCTGTTCAATATCAGCTCTCTCATCAACAAGTGCATCATGTAAATCTGCATCAGAAATGGAATGATCTGCATCATCATATGAAACCTGCAAAGGCTGAGAAGTTGCCTCATTAGGACCAGCGTTAGCCTGTCCACCTGTAAAAAGAGGCATCAAAGTATCATACATGTCTTTGGAGCTAACAGATGTCTCCTTAGTACATGAAAGCAATGGCTGAATAGCATCCTCCACAAAGACAACATCACGGCTAACCAGAATGCGTTTAGTCTGTGGATGATACAGACGATAGCCTTTACTTTCAGAACTGTACCCAACAAAAATACATTTTACTGCCTTATCATCCAATTTTCTGCGATGTTGTTCAGGCACTAATGCATATGCCAAACAACCAAAAACACGCAGATGAGCAACAGATGGCTTGCGGTCATGCCAAGCCTCATATGGAGTGATAGACTGCAACGCTTTGGTGGGACACCTGTTCAGTACATATGCTGCACACATGACAGCCTCAAGCCAGAAACTATGTGGTAAAGCCTGACTTTTGACCTGTTCTTTCGTTCAGCAACTCCATTCTGTTGAGGTGTATACGGCACTGTACACTGGTGTTTTATCCCACGTTCAGCCAGAAATGCATTAAAATCTGAAGACATATATTCCCCCCCTCGATCAGAACGGAGGGTGCCCATTTTACATGCTGACAGATTTTCAGCCAAAACCAAAAACTGTTTGAAGCACATGAACACTTCGGACTTTGCTTTGAGTGGATATACCCATGCATGCCTGGAAAAATCATCAATGAAAGTCACGAAGTAAAGGTAATTTCCAAAAGAGGGTGTCTGCATAGGACCACAGACATCACTATGTACAAGCTACAATTTCTGCATAGCCCGAACTGAACCATCTTTTGGAAAGGAAGAACGCTGCATTTTGCCCAAAATACAGCCTTCACAAACATGTTTTCCAGGTGCCTCAAGTTTGGGCAAAGAGGACACCATTTCAGATTTCTGCAGGCGTAACAAACTAGCAAAATTCAGATGACCAAAGCGTGCATGCCAAAGCTTTGCATCTGACATAGCCTGAGAATCATGAACTGCACATGCCGAATCATTCACAGATCTTTCATAGTCTATGAGCTTATACAGCCCACGACATAAAATGCCAGAAGCAATAATCACATCGCCATTTGAGAGATCATGGACTGTACACCTGTCATCAACGAATTTCACAACCAAGCCAATCTTGGCTAATGCAGAAACTGATAACAGGTTCTTTTTGATCCCTGGCACAAATAAAGCATCTGACAAAGTGAAAGAACTACCATCAGCAGTAGTCAGAATGATCTTACCAACTCCCATAACAGGATAAGAGGAGTTATTGGTGCATGTGACAGTATTCCCTGTAGGGGCAGGCTCGAGTGAAGAGAAGAAACTGCGCTGCGAGGTAATATGTTTGGTCGCCCCACTGTCAAAGTACCAAACATCTGAGTCTACTGCAGACATGCACTGATCATGAGAAGATGGGTCAAAACTGCAGACAGTAGTAAACGCCCATTCTTCTTCCTGCACAAGATTTGCAGACTCTGTTTTTGGTGTAGAGGCCTCTGCAACAACTATTCCAGCCTCTTTCTTCTTTGCCTCTTTAGCAGCCAATTTTGGACAGTTCTTTATAATATGATCATTTCCTTTACAGTACTTGCAGAACAATTTCTGCTTTTCTGATTTCTTCTCATCTTTATCCTGGTTCTTCGATTGTGCAGCATTTGCAGATTTCTGCTTACTAGTAGAAGAGCTCCATTTTCCTTTGCCCTTCTGACTAGCCAGGAAAGCTTGATCTGCAACACGCATAATGGACCTGTTCTGCCTGGACTGATCTTCGTGCAACAGAACAGAGACTAATTCCTCAAATGACAAGGCATTCGGATTGCCTTTCATCATCAATCGAAGAGTAGAGGCAAAACTCTGATATGAATCAGGAAGGCCATTCAGAACGGTCTGCACAAGTGAGCTATCTGGTATAACCTCATCAGCAGAAATCAATTGTTCCTTCAGGTCTTTGATCTTTGTAAGAAAACTGTCCATCGAATCACCTTCATTCATGTGCTCACTCTCCAACTGTTTTCGGAGGTAAGCAACACGAGCCTCATTCCTAGCCTGGTACAAAGTGGTAAGTGTATCCCAAGCATCCTTTGCTGTTCTGCAAGAGCGAATGTGAGGAATAATGGCACTTTTGACAGACAAAGCTATCAATGCATGTGCCTGGGCATCTCTGCCATCCCAACGAATCTGCTCTGCAGTAGGTGCAACAGAAACAGCAGCACGAACAGGAATCTGCGGAATATCATCTTCGACACCATCTTCATCAGCTCCAACACCTGTATTTGCAGTACCTGTCGTTACAGGTGTAACAGGACGTCTTTCAACACCCTGCACAATGTTCCACAATCCTTTTGCAACCAGTACATGTCGCATCATATAAGCCCATAATGGGTAGTTGGTACCATCCAACTTATCCTCAACAGCCAACATACGGAATACATCACTGCTTTCAGCCATGGCCGGTGACTAAAATACCTTGATGCAGAAAATTGACTGTATCTCAAAAAGTTGAACAGAACTGCCCAGACGAGTTCTGCTAGACCTGTAGCAGACTTTGAGACGCTTAAACTGGCGAACAGAAACTGGTATATACCTTTGGCACAAAAGGACGAAATAGCCTGCACAAGCACTGCGATAGTGCGTTCGGAGGCCGAAACGAGCTCAGATCGCGATTTCGGCACCACAAAACGAAGCTGTTTTGATCTCGGAAACACCCTGAGTATGCTCACCAAATTTTGTGCGAATCTGAGACTGCAAACGGAGGAGTGTCGACGGCGCCCTAGAAGAAGCAACGACCTACTCTGATACCAATTGTTGGAGTTAGACGTCTGCGGAAGCACGCGAACAGCACAAGGAAGAAGAAGAAGCTTGGAGCACAACACGCAAGACTGAATGTATTACTAGAGAATGTACAAAGATAAGTAGCCCATTAGGGCAATAGGCGTATATACAAGCCGGGGGAAAAAAACCTCCTAAAGAGGGAAAAAAGTGCCCCGACGGTCCTAGAGTGTTCACACACACCACTACCTAAATATATCAACAGTAGGATGAGTGTACATAGATTCATAATTTTTAGAGCTTCTATGAGCCTTGAAATGAGATTAGGGCCTATTTCTTGACCATGTCAAACATTAGATATGAAATCGATCAAAGCTAATCTAAAAACTATAAATAGAGCTTGTAGGCTCATTTTGAGAGGTTGTCTAGTGGAGAGAAGGAAGCAAAATCCTTTTGTAATCTTGAAGCTCTATGAATTGAATGCTCCATTTGTGTGTGCACGCATATCTTGTTGTTTTTCATGTGTACACTTTCACGCATCACTTGCTTATGACCCTTTTTACATTGGTAATATCACCATTGTTCTACATTACTATTGTAAACAAATGGTTGCTCCCATTCCTCAACACTTCATCTTTAGGGTTAATCACGTGTTACTTTCAAATATGTTTGGACAAATAAAACTTACTTTCAACTATGTTTGGACAAAGAACCACTTACTGCTCTCTTGATCAAAGAAAATAGTAATCTTCGCTCCATACTGGCAATTTTTCCACTTCTTAAGATTTGCAATTTCTCCACTTCTTAGCTCCATACTAACAATTTAATACAATGTTTGGGATCCACTATTTGCAAAATGAGAGTTATTGCTATTGCCAAACTTATTTTTTCTACTTGCTCTCTTATCTTTACTCCAATGGAAAGTTTTTGCTTTTCCTTTTTAGTTTTTCCATAAAGTGACTTTTTCCTTAACAATTGGGAAATTCCTCCCAAATATTCTAAACGTGTGAGTTGTTAGAAAACTCACACATCAATTCTTTGCCGTAAAGTGAATTTTCCCTTAAAAAGTGAAAAATTCTTCCCAAATGTTCTAGATTTTCTTCCCGTTTTGACTTATGAACAAGAACATCATTAAAAAGTTCTACTATGAAACGTCCTCTGTAAATCCCTAAGCGCTAGTTTATGAGTTTTGTGAAGGTGACTATGGCATTGGTGATTCCAAAGGCATCACCAAGAATTTAGAATGCCTATATCTTGTTCTAAAATCAATTTTCGGGACATCTTCTTCTTTTATCCTAACTTGATTGTGTCCTTCACTAAGGCCTACTTTAGCCCATGTGACTAATCAAAAAAATCTTCCACCCTATGCATGGGATTCTTTTTTTACTCATTACCTTATTAAGTGTTGTAAATTCAATACACATCCTTATGGAGCCATCCTTCATTGTTATCAACTCAATAGTTAGTACCCAAGAGAAATCACTTGGTCTAATGAAGTCCCATTGAAGACAATCTTGTAATCCTTTTTCCACCTCCTTGACTTGGGCATGGCCCATCCTAAAAGAAGTTTTATTAAATTTTTTCTTTTCAATTACCAATTCAATAGAATGGTTTAGATCTCCTATGGAAAGACATCTCCATATTTAGGCATTAAACCTTTAAGTGGTTCATAACAATTCTTTACAAAAAATAATTCAAATCATAGATGATATGTTTACTATTAAGAAATCCAATTACATAACTTTGTGAAGATTCATCTTCATAAGGGATACTTTTATGGATTGAATCTTCATAAGGGATACTTTTAGTTGAGTTCTAGAAAGGAAATTAAGGGCACATTTTCTTGTTGTTTTTCATGTGCACATTTTCATGCATCACTTGCTCATGACCCTCATCTTTTCTTGAATTTATAATTTAAGGTAGGGATCCCTTTTTACATTGGTAATATCACCATTGTTCTTGTTGGAGTTAGACGTCTCCAAAAGCACGCGAACAGCACAAGGAAGAAGAAGAAGCTTGGAGCACAACACACAATACTGAATGTATTACTAGAGAATGTACAAAGATAAGTAGCCCATTAGGGCAATAGGCATATATACAAGCGGGGGGAAAAAACCTCCTAAAGAGGGAAAAAAGTGCCTCGGTAGTCCTAGTGTGTTCACACACATCACTACCTAAATATATCAACAAATCCCCCCTAGGAGTGATGCGGTGAACAAGTGGCTAGCACTCATGTATAAGGAAGTGCCAAGCTATGTGGAAATCATGACTCCACAAAAGGAAGTAAGCCCAAAGCTTTGCGGAAAGCTTCAAACTTCTCCCAAGGCAAGGCCTTCGTGAAAAGGTCTGCAATGTTCTCCTGTGTGGGCACATATGCCAACTTGATCTTCCCAACAGAGAACCTCGCCCTGAGATAATGATAATGCACCTCAATGTGCTTAGTGCGAGCATGGAACACAAGGTTCCTCACAACATCCAATGCACTCTGACTGTCAGTGAAGATGGTGGTGGAAGAAGACTGACCAACACCCAAATCAACCAAAGGCATCTGAGCCACACACACTCAACAGTCGCTGTGAAAGCTTCCCTATACTCAGCCTCACAACTGGAAGTGGCCACAGTAGGCTGCTTCTTGCTCAACCAAGATATACATGAGCTACCAAGCATGAAGCAAAAGCCACTAGTGGACACACAAGTGGCATATCAACCAGTCCAGTCTGAGTCAAAAAAAGCATGCAAATCTGGCGGTAGTGATCCCCCCTTGGGATAAAACAACCCAAGTATCCGAGTACCACTCAAGTAGCGAAAGATGCACTTAACCGCCTGCCAATGCTTGACACCTGGGCGATGCATAAACTTGCTCATCTGTGAGACAACAAACTGAATATCTGGCCGAGTAATGCATAAGCAGATGAGGCATCCAACAGCCTGTTGATAGAGGACATCATCAAATGCATCTCAATCGTAAACTTGTCTCCATAGGAGTGGCAATAGGTTTATAGTCTTCAAGGCCAAAACGCTGCAATAATGTGTCAATATATTTTGTTTGACGCAAAGCCATACCACCATTAGCTTGCATAAACTAAATGCCCAAATAGTGATGCAAATGCCCCAAATCAGACATCTCAAATGAGGCATGCAAATCAGCCTTAAAATCAGCAATATGCCTCTCATGAGGACCAGTGAGCAGCATGTCATCAACATAAACCACAATGATAAGAAGTACATCATTAGCATGCTTAACATATAAGTGCTTTCAGTTGGATTGTTCTCAAAACCATGTGCAATCAGATAGGCATGTATCTTTTCATACCAAGCACGTGGTGCTTGCTTTAAACCATATAATGCCTTCTTTAACCTGCACACCTGGTTCTCATGCCCTTTATGCACAACGCCACGGGGCTGAAAAACATACACTTCTTCATGCAAGTCATCATTCAGAAATGTTGTTTTGATATCCAACTGATGTACATTCCAACCATGATGAGCCGCAAGTGCATAGATGCTACGAACAGTAGTCATACGACAAGTAGGAGGAAAGGTTTCATCAAAATCAATGCCTTTTTCCTATGCATAACCCTTTGCAACAAGACTAGCCTTATACATGTCAACTGTACCATCAGGCTTATGCTTCAGTTTGTATACCCACTATCACGCAAGCACAATGGCAAGTACCAATGTGAGGAGATTCACCTCATAAATGTCAATCCGCGGAGACGTGAGGACCGGTATGAAGACCAAGAGCAAGTGAAGTGCACAAGTGTGTGAGTGAAAGCATACAAATATGTATGTGTCTTACAAAGCTCAAATCTACAACAAGCTAACCCCAAAAAGGAGCTCTCTAGCCCTTTTTATAGTTTTTTGAGCAGTTTTGGCCCTGTCTAGACCTAGTGTCCGGCCTAGTTAAAAATTAGGTTCTAGGGCTTATCTGGGGGCTCAAACGGAATCTAAAAATTATGAAAATTGGTAAGATGATACTTCGAATAGTCCTCAAGCTCAAGGACTCCTTGGCTTGAACAAAATGGAGTTGTAAAAATAGAAAATGGTATTTACAATGACTTTTAGTGATAAAAATCACTATTTTTATAGGGATTTCTTCTGAAAATTTGACATGTGCTTCTTGGAGCTCCCTACATGCTCCTTCTTCTTGTGTGTCCACTTAATTGATGCGCTTCCATGCTTGTGCATGACCTTGACTACCAACACTCCCCCCCTCTAGAGTCTATCATCCTTGACAGACCCTTGTTGTAGTGGTTGTTTCATGGTGCTTGGAGAGATAATGTCCATCATGTATCCACAAGAGCGGTCCATCTGCCAATTGTAGCTTGGGCAATTGTTTGGTTCTTCCTTTTGTCACTACTACCTTTGTATGTACTTCTTCCGTCTATTCCAGCTTGATGGTGTCTTTGTGAGCTTTCCAAAGATTGTGAGCTACTCAAAAGAGGTTGTCAATGTTGGTTATGAGCAACTCTCGTGGTGGATTTCTGTCTTGCTCTTGGTGTTGTCACCGTGATGTCCTCTGGTTCTTCCAAAGATGGCTTTCCTCGTTTTCATGCCAAGTACTTGTAACCCATAATGGATGATGGGTAAGTGCATTAGTGCATGGGTTTAACAAGATATGTGTCTTGTGCATGGCCTTGTAATGTGGCCCTATGCATGCATACTTGGGAAATGCATTGGAAGAATTATGGTGCAAGAATTTGGGTCTTGAGCTAAGTGCTCACGGGTATGCCGATGAAGAGGTTTCCTAAGCTATCATGGTTGTAATGTTGCCTAAGTAGGCGATCCTTACCATGGTGAAAGGTTGGTCGATGTTGATCTCTTCATGTTGTACTCCCATCACCGAGACTGATAGTTAGCTTGTCTTTCTGGTTGACGGATGTCCTTGATGATGGTTCCCTGATGAGAATATTTGCACACTTGGTCCTATTTCGTCTGCCCCTTTTTTTTGTCTCTTTTTGTGCTCTTTCTCTTTTTCTTTTCTTTTTTGTGTGTGAATATTGGAATAAAACAAGAAAATAAGGTATTAGCATCAATAAAATATTTTACATATGTCAGATGTGTCACATGTGCCTGGGAACCTCAATTGTGTCTATGCACGGCCTTGTAAGGTGGCCCTATACTAATGCATACTTGGGAAATGCATGACCTGAATGGTGCAAAAGACAAGGTTATGCCAAAGGCACATGGTTGTTGCTCGTCGAGGCTTCAAGGTTGCTAGTGGACATTGATGCAGTCTTTGTTGGAGGTCACCAGTGGATCCTGAAATGATGTGCGTGGTCGATGGTGAAATGACAATTGACCATTTATCCCTTTAGGGATCCAATTGAGAACAGTGTTCGGTGGCATAGAGACCAACTTTGGCTTCTTCATCTGTGGGTGGTTGCTTGTCTTTGTTATCCCTCCCGGTTGGTGCTTCGTTTTTTTGGGTGCTACTGGTGCTTTTGGCTTCAAACCCATATCCTTGTTACTTGTCTTTGTACTATTGTCAAAGAGTTGAGTGTATCTTTGTTTGGTCTTTCTGCTCGGTTCTTACCCTTTTCTCTCCTTGGCTTAATTTTTGAGACCTTTGGCATGGTGGGGAGCCGAGGCCTTTGTGCATGTAAGAGTTCCTTGGGTACCTGCATGTGTAATTGTCTTTGTTGAGCTGCAATTAATTTCTTAAGCATCCAAATTTGTACGTTATTATGGTCAGCCTTCATCGATTGCTTTGGTACCCAAATTTGTCGAAGACCGTAGGATTGAGCTGGTTCTCGTTTCTTGGTACTTCTTTTAGCATGGTTGCCTTGCCTCAATGGGAAGGGTTGTGGCAAAGCTGGTGGTTGTTCTCCTTTTCGTACCCAAATCTGCTTCATGTCGTGAGCTTCTTTCTTCTTGAATTTTGTCGGTCTAGTTGATATAGCAAATGTCTTTTTTGCTTGCCCTTTTGGTCGAGTTATGCATGCATTAGTCTATGAAGAAGAAGAGAGGTTTGCCGGTCTTTGAGCTTGTGCTTCCATGATTGAGTCCTTTTGCTTCGTAGGGCTATTGACACACATAAAATTTTCTTTGCGAAGATTAGTTTCGGAAGAACTAAGAGAATGTGTGACCTCTGGATTTGTGAGCATGCAATTGTCTAATTCTAAAGTAATACATTGTTCATGTACCAAACTTGAAGAAGTTGGCTTTTAAGGTTTAAGTTGACTGCATGGTCATAGATCCAGTCTTGACCTAGGACAAGTGGTTCTGTAAGGTCCTCATCTTCACACACTAGCATTTTGACTTTCATTGGAACATCTTGAAGATAGATGGGAAGCTCTACCTCGCCCAAACAGGGAGTTTCCACACCTCCTAATCCTATGAGATAGGCTTCAATGGAATTGATATTCAATTGTAGATCTTGGCAGTATGAAAGTCTAACTTCACTAGTTGTTGCACGTGAGTCAATCAATGCTCTCACAGTCCTTGCATTCTTCCCTTGTCCTACCGCTATGGTCACAAATGGGCATCGACCAATTATTTGAGAAGCAATTGCACTTGATGTTTGACACATGGCCATGTGGTATCTTGGGGATTCAAGATTGATATCTAGGCCTAGGCGTCTTAAATTATTTCTCCTAATGCGCTCTCTAGCCTCTGCATGTGCTTCTTCTCTAACCTGTAACTCTTCTTCTTTTCGCTTCTTAGCAGTGTTTAGTCTCTTTAGAATATCCTCTGTAAGAGGTTTCTGATATAGCTTGACTCGACATCCACTGATATAGTTTGGCAAGATATCACCTTCTAGTGTGGCCAATTGAACTGCACCGTTAGTGAGAATTCTATAAATAATCATAGGTCCATATCCTCTCTTTTCCAATTTACGGGCATCTTGCTTTAGGGTATGAACCAACACTAGGTCTCCCGCTCTCAATCCTTTTATCTTTGATATGTGCATCGAAGTATGCCTTTTGCCTTTTCTTTGCAGCATAGATGCCTGCCGCCGCTCGTAGCCTTGTCTCACCTAAGCATTCTAGATCAAAGATCCTAGAGGATAACTCGTGTCCATTCCAATCATGCTCTTGTGATACTTTTAAAGTTGGAATTAGGAAGTCCAAAGGTAGCACAAAGTTTTGTCCAAAGACCATATGAAATGGGGTGGCATTGAGTACCGTTTTATAGGAAACTCGGTAGGCCCAAACAACATGATAAAGTTGTTTGTCCCAACCAGAGCACTTATTATTTACCAATTTTGTCAATACATTACATAGGATCTTGTTTGTGCTCTCAGCTTGTCCATTAGCCTGTGGATGATAGGGGGAAGACTTCTTGTGTATCACCAAGAACTCTTGGAGGAGATTTTCAATGACTTAATTCAAGAAGTGTGTTCCTCTATCACTTACTAACTCTATTGGAAGTCCATATCTTGTGAACACGCTCTCAAATAAAAACTTAGCTGTAGTTTGAGCATCATTCTTTGTTGTGGCTTTGACTTCTACCCACTTTGTGAGGTAATCCGTGGCTACAATAATGTATTCGGCATGGGAGTTTCTAGCTGGGGGGTTGATAGGATCTACAAAGTCTATACCCCACTTCAAGAATGCGCGTCCTCCCATCATTGGTCTCAGAGGCATTTCATCTTTTCTTATTGGGTACTGGGCACGTTGGCATGTGTCATATTTCTTCACATAGGTATGTGCATCCATTTGAAGAGTGGGCCACCAAAGTCCTGAGAATAGAATAGTCTTAATTACTCGGTCAGGACCAAAATGTCCACCCACAACATTGCTATATGCAGTTTCTAAGATTTTCAAATAGTCAAATTCATGAACGCACAATCTCAAGTAACCATCTTTGCCTCTTCGATATAGGTTGTCCCCTACTAAGGTATAGTCTAGAGCCTCTTGTTCCATGCTTCGTTTCCTTGCTAGACTAGCTTCATTGGGTAATGTTCTAGATCTCATGAATTCTACCAATGGAGCACTCCAATATGGAATTAATGATACGTGATAAAGAGTCGCATGCTCCACAGGGGGTCTTTTCTGGCACACTGGACAATTCTTAATCCATTCATGAGTTTCTCTGTCCATACTAGGCCAGTACACTCCTAAAAGTTTTAGATTTTGCAATGTTCGTTGTTTAGAATAGTGATTCCCTAGAAATCCTTTATGGGCTTGTTGCAACCAACTACTATGTTCATCATCCTCGACACAACAAGCTAGAACAGCTTCCATATCTTGCTTATACATGCTTCCTGCCAATATTTGATAATTTTGTGATCATACGATTTCACCCTTGTTCGTATTCACATTCTTATTTGCAGGTACTAACTTATTTGCCCATTTAGGAACAACTTCTAGATTGAACAGGTAAGCATTGGGCAATTCATCAGACACTCCATGTGGTGACTCTCCCGAAGTGATGCGTGAAAGATGATCTGCCCTAAGGTGGGTCTTACCTTTCCTAACAACCACTTCAAAGTCATATTCCATTAGTAAGAGGAACCATCTTACTAGACGTCCTATATTGCAAGGTTTATTGACCAAGTATAATAAAGCTTGATGATCAATGAAAAAATTGAACTTGTTGGCCAATAGATAGTGTCTAAATTTCTTCACAGCATACATCATGCCTAAACCTTCTCTTTCGATTGTGGTGTAGTTTCGTTTAGCAGTGTTCAATTGCCTACTAGCATAGGCTATTGGCAAATCTAAATTCCCTTCACCAATTGGTTGTGCTAGCACGCATCCTATTGCATAATTAATCCACGTGTACATGGAATGGCTTATTCCAATAAGGAGTGGTCAGTATTGGTGTTGTGCACAAACGTCTCTTCAACTCATTGAAGGACTTCTCGCATTCATCGTTCCAGTCAAAGTTTGTTAGCAAGGCATAAACAGGTTTGGCTATGATTGCATACATGTGGATGAACCTGCGATAATATCCACAATGGTCCATAAAGGCTTGTACCTCTTTAACGTTCCTTGGCCTGGGAAGCTCCGCTATGGCTCTTACTTTGTCCTCATCTATTGATATTCCATTCTTAGAAACAATGTGACCCAAGATTTTACCTTGACGTACCATGAGCCCACACTTCTCTGGGTTCAGACACACTCGGTATTCTCTACACTTGTTGAAGATCTGACTGAGCTCAAAGATGTGACATCTCCTTTCTTGGGAATGAGCACATAAATCTTCCACATATACTTGTAAGCTCTTTCGCAACAACTCTTTGAAGACATGACACATGAGCCTTTGGAATGTTGTAGGTGCATTGGTGAGCCCAAATGGCATCACACGAAATGCAAAGACTCCCCACTCTGTTGCAAAAGCTGTTTTGTGTTGATCTTCCGGGGCAATGGCTACTTGGTTGTAGCCCGAAAATCCATCAAGGAAGCTATAAACTTCCTTGCCTGCAACACACTCCAATAAATTATCAGTGATTGGAAGTGGATAACTATCTCTTATCGTGGCGGCATTAACTTTTTTAAGGTTAATACACACACGTAACTTCCCATTCTTCTTGGGCACCACTACAACGGGGGACACCCATTCAGTATGCTCAACCTCATAGATGAATCCAGCTTCAATCAACCTGTCAATTTCTTCTTTGATTTTAGCTGCATAAGTGTCATTATATGTGTGGGGCTTTTGTTTGGTGGGCTTGGCATCAGCAGTCATGGGGATAGTATGAGAACAAATTTTCGGATCTAGGCTCCCTTCAAGTCTATATAGTGCCATGCAAACACATCCCTATATTCCCTTAACAAAGCTACCAACTCTGCTTCCTCTTCTTGACTTAGGTCATCTCCTATATACGTACATATCTCTTCATTCTCTTCAATGGCGACTACGATTTTTTTGGTCTTTTCTTTATTATCATATGCTTCTCCTGTGGTGGCCTCTCTCTTAGGCATTCGTACCAAAATTTTTCGGTCCTCAATTTCGTATTTCTTGAAATTCTCTGGTACTTCAAACAATGATTCCTTCTCTTCTTGTTTCACTCCTTGTCTTTTCTTTTTCTTTTGACCTCCTTCACTTCCTTCCTTTGAATTTACAGTGTTAATGCTTGTGAGAGGTTCTTCTTCAGGTTGGTTAAATACTCCTACATCTTCTAGATAGTGCTTCTAGCAAGGGCTGACACATGAACACTAAAATATCATAACCCTCCTCATCACAATGAGGTGTCCATTGTTCTTCATTGACAGCAATGTCCATGGTGGCCAAGATTTTTGCCCAACCATGAGGCTCAAATTCCTCATCCACAAAGTATCTTCATGCATCCAAGATGTATCAGATGAACTTTTAGAATGCACAGAGATTGAATCTTCTTGCTCCTTGTGGATAGGATTCCACTGTAGGGGTGGTACATCTTTGAAGGTATAATCCTTCAAATTGACCTTGGTTGTGAACCCTAAGCGGTACAAGTATAAGGAGTTGGTTCCCCAATCCTGTATAAGGGTCTTCCTAGGATCGTTTCGTAGTAGTTTTACCAAAGTCACATATAGCAAAGGTGTGCTCAAACTCTACACCACACGTGGTTAGAGTTATCCCTTCTAGCAATCCTAGAGGTCTGTCCACATGGCCGTCAGCCATCCGAAGCTTCATTCTAGTTGGTCTTAATGCGGGCTTACCCCATTGCTTCCACAAGGAGGTGGTCGCAATAGCAACACCAGCACCAGAATCTATGATCGCTTTGGTTGTGTAACCTTGGTAGGTGATCGGAAGATAAGTATTACCCTCCTCACCTTCACTCATGTCCCCTAATTTTTCTAGAGGTATCTCCGGTACTTTCTCTTTAGAGTCTGCTTTAGGCATATTGGAATCAACTTCTGGAACTTGATCCTTCACATGATTCCATAGCTCCGGTTTTGCTTTGAGCAGCTCTTCTACAATGAGATGACACTGAACCCTAGTGTTCTTCACAACATCAATGTTTCTAGGAACCACTGAGTCTTCGTTTCTGATCAATATTGTGGGAGCTCTGATCTGGAGAGATTCAAATTCCCATGGGCCTGCGAACTATGGAAACTCTTGTAAAGAATTGGATTCGAATCCTGAACTTTCCTTCTCTTGTTGCTCTACTTGGTCTCCATAAATAGATGTAATATCTTGTGGAAATTGATTATGAAGGTCATCAATCTCAAGAATAGGAGGGGGATTATCCTTCTCCTTGGCCCATTTCTCTTCTTGTATTTCTCGCAAGAACTTTTGAGTGTGCTGTTGAATTGAAAGAGGTTAGGATGAGGTTGGAGATGAGGTGGTGTGGATGGAGTTTTGACATGAGAGGGGATTTGAGAGGCAATACCTTCTATTTTTGCTTTTGTGTCTTTCAAGCTTTCTTCTAGTTCGGATAACTTTTTGGTCCACTTACGATTGGCCTTCTCTCTAGTATCCTTCCATGTTCTTGTTTTTCTCTTACTAGACTCTCCTGACTCACTTGGCTCTTATTGCTCAGTTGGTTTAGCTTGTTGTAAGGCTTTTAACGGGCGTAACCTTTGGTGCACTAGAGGGATGTCTGGACATAAGGATAAGGTTGTGATAACCCTACTCCTTCTGTGGTGCAGACATGAGATGGATGATCTCCACCGCAACGAGTGCAACTTCCTAACATTGGACTCTCAAGGAAGAGTTGACGAAGTTCCTTTGTCCTTGTACCCCTAATTTCTTGGCCACTAATGCTGCCACTTCCTCCACATAACTCGAACTAGAAGTCTCATTGCTCCTTGTATCCTCTGATTTGTTAGGATCTTGTGTGATTTTGAGATCCTCAGCTAAGTTGTCCTCCAAATGGACAGTTCTTTATGATATGATCATTTCCTTTACAGTACTTGTAGATCAATTTTTGCTTTTTCTGATTTCTTTTCATCTTTGTCTTCCCTCTTCGATTGTGCAAAATTAGCAGATTTCTACTTACTAGTTGAAGAGTTCCATTTTCCTTTGCCCTTCTGACTAGCCAGGAAATCTTGATCAGCAGCACGCATAATGGACCTGTTCTGTCTGGACTGATCTTCCTGCAACAGGACAGAGACTAACTCGTCAAATGACAAGGCATTTGGATTGCCTTTCATCATTAACCGAAGAGTAGAAGCAAAACTCTGATATGAATCAGGAAGACCATTTAGAACAATCTGCACAGGTGAGCTATCTGGTATAACCTCATCAGCAGAAATCAAGTGTTCCTTCAAGTTTTTGATCTTTGTTGGAAAATTGTCCATAGAATCACCTTCATTCATGTGCTCACTCTCCAACTGTTTTCAGAGGTAAGCAACACAAGCCTCATTCCTAGCTTGGTACAATGTGGTGAGTGTATCCCAAGCATCCTTAGTTGTTCTGCAAGAGCAAATGTGAGGAATAATGGCACGTTTGATAGACAAAGCTATCAATGTTGTGCTTGAGCATCTCTTCCATCGCAACAAATCTGCTCTACAATAGGTGCAGCAGAAATCGCAACATGAACAGGGATATGTAGAATATCATCATCTTTGACACCTTCTACATCAGCTTCAGTACCTGTAATTGTAATAGTTGCAGGTGTGATAGGACATTTTTCAACACCCTACACAATGTTCCACAATCCTTTTGCAACCAATACATGTCACATCATATAAGCCCACAATGGGTAGTTGGTACCATCCAACTTATCCTCAACAAGCAACATACGAAATACATCACTGCTTTTAGCCATGGCCGGTGACTAAGATGCCTTGATGCAGAAAATTGATTGTATCTCAAAAAGTTGAACATAACTGCCCAGAAAAATTCTCCTAAACCCATAGTAGACTTTGAGATGCTTATACTGGTGAACCAAAACTAGTATATACATTTGGCACAAAAAGATGAAATAGCCTGTACAAGCACTGTGATAGTGCGTTCGGAGGCCAAAACGAGCTTAAACCGCGATTTCGGCACACAAACCGAAGCGGTTTTGATCTCTGAAACACCCTGAGTATGCTCAACAAAATTCGTGCGATTCTAAGATAGCGACCGGAGGAGTGTCGACGACACCCTAGATGAAGCGGTGACCTGCTCTGATACCAATTGTTGGAGTTAGACGTTTGCGGAAGCATGCAAACAACACATGGAAGAAGAAGAAGCTTGGAGCACAACACACAATACTGAATGTATTACTAGAGAATGTACAAAGATAAGTAGCCCATTAGGGCAATAAGCGTATATACAAGCCAGGGGAAAAAAATCTCCTAAAGAGGGAAAAAAGTGCCCCGACGGTCCTAGTGTGTTCACACACATCACCACCTAAATATATCATCTACATTAAGATCGTAAACAAATGGTTGCTCCCATTCCTCAACACTTCATCTTTAGGGAATTGGAGTTTTCCGAATTGGAGAATATGCTACACATTTTGGATATCGGCATTTGAGCGAGTATATGCAAGATCATCCTGATGCCTTTCTGAGTAGTTTTGAATTTTACATAATTATTTCATTTTTATGAATGGTTTAATTGTTTTATTTATTTATGTTTGTTATATGTAATACACTACAACATATGAGGGGCATATCGATGCTGCATATACCGACGGTCACACTCGGCATCGGTATGGGCCTCGAAAAATGTCACTTAGAGATACCGACAGTCAAGTGACCATCGGTATGACCGTTTTAAATGGATCGTCGATGTGGCCCACAGGCCGTCGGTATAAGCGTCAGTATATGCGCCGGTATATGCATCGATATGGGCGTCGGTATAAGCGTCAGTAAGTCCCAGTAAATTACTGACGCCCATACCGACGCATATACCGGCGGTGAGTTTTAAACATACCGCGAACCCGAGAGCAAAACTTCACATTTTTGCGCGTGTTTGAGTACTGTTGGTCTTCTATCGAACTTGCGCTCACGAACTGAATTGCGACCTGCATTGTCTTGTGCACACACACACAGATCTCTCTCTCTACACACACTCTCTCTAGGCTTAGATCTCACATCTTGGTAAGTGTTGCGCGTACTGTTAGCATTTGTGTTTCTCTATGCTTTAGGTTTTATAATTTCTCTTTTCTTTGATTTTGCAGAAGTTCTTTGGCGTCGATTGTTTGGAATTGGACGATAGACGACATACATTACGCTTTGACGACAACAATCCAAAAGAGGGACATACTTGTAAGTGATTGTTTATTCTCTATTGATAGAGAGAGAAGGGGAGAGAGAGAGAGAGAGAGAGAGAAGAGAGAGTGAGAGATAAAGAATAATGAAAGAAAGGAAGATAGAGATAGGAAAATAGAGCATACATACACACACATTTACACATGCATACATACACACATACATGTACACACATGCATGCTTACATACACACACCTATACACACATGCATGCTAACATACACACACACATATACACACATGAATGCATACACACACATATAAATTTACACACATGCATACACACATAAATACACACACATATATACACATATCCATACATACACATACACACACACATATACACACATACATACACACACATATATACACACATGCATGCATACACACATGTATACACATGCATACACATACACACACATACACACACATACACACACATGCATGCATACATACACACACATGCACACACATGCATGCATACATACACACACATACACATACACACACATGTATACACATGCATACATACACACACATGTACACATGCATACATACACACACATATATACACACATGCATACATACACACATATACACACATGCATGTATACATACACACACACACATGTACACATACATACATACACACACATATGTACATACATACTCATATACTCACACATGCATACATAGACACACATACACATATACACACATGCATACATTCACACACACACATACATACACACACATAAGCTAGTGTTTTAATTAAATACATATAATTAAATATACATTTTTTTTATTTTGAAGTTTATTTTTACATCAAATATATAAAAATAGGATTAGTGTTTTTACGCTATTTACACATACATACACATACACATATAATATATATATACATGTATACATGTATATACACATGTATACAAAAGTATACATATTTTAGGTCTAGATATTTAAGATTAGGGTTTTAGGGTTTCGGCATACATATAACTCAGTTATATTTATATTAAGAAAAAATATAGAGAAAAATAAGAAAAAAAATCTGAATATATAAATAAATATATATATAAAATATGATTAGGGTTTTAGGATTAGGTGTTTAGATTTTTATAGGTGTTTAAGTATTTAGGTTTTAGTATTTCAGATTTAAGTCTAAGTCTTTCTGATTAGGATTTTAGGGTTTTAATACGTAGATAACATATATACACAAACACACATATACATATAATACATACATACATGTAGATACACATGCATACAAAAATATACATATTTTAGATTTAAATCTTTAAGATTAGGGTTTTAGGGTTTTAACACCTACATAACATATATGCACACATACACATGCACATATAATACATATATACATGTATATACACATGTATACAGAAATATACATATTTTAGGTCTAGATCTTTAAGATTAGGGTTTAGACATACATATAACTCAATTATATTTATATTAAGAAAAAATATAGAGAAAAATAAGAAAAAAATCTGAATTATAAATAAATATATATAAAAAATATGATTAGGGTTTTAGGATTAAGGGTTTAGATTTTTATAGGTGTTTAAGTATTTAGGTTTTAGTATTTTAGATTTAAGTCTAAATCTTTAAGATTAGGGTTTTAGGGTTTTAACACCTACATAACATATATACACACATACACATACACATAGAAATATAATACATATATACATGTAGATACACATGCATACAAAAATATACATATTTTAGATCTAGAATTTGAAGATTAGAGTTTTAATTAAATATATATAATTAAATATATATAATTAAATATATATAATTAAATATATAAAATTAAAATATATATAAATAGGATTACGTAAGAAAAAAATCTGAATATATAAATAAATACATATATAAAATAAGATAATTATATACATAAATAAATATAAAAAGAAATAGTGTTTTAAATAATTAAATTAAATATATAAAATTAAATATATAAAAATAGGATTATGTAAGGAAAAAATCTGAATATATAAATAAATATATATATAAAATGGGATAATTCTATAGATAAATAAATATAAAAAGAAGTAGTGTTTTAAAAATTTTAATTAAATATTTATAATTAAATATTTATAATTAAATATATAAAAATAGGACTAAGTAAGGAAAAAATCTGAATATATAAATAAATATATATTTAAAATAAGATAATTATATACATAAATAAATATAAAAAGGACTAGTTTTTTAAATAATTTAATCAAATACATATAATAAAATATATAAAAATAGGATTAATTAAGAAAAAAATCTGAATATATAAATAATATATATATATAAAGTAGGATAATTATATAGATAATGAAATATGATAAGAACTAGTGTTTTAAATAAATAAATGAAATATATATGATTAAATATATAAAAATAGGTTTAAATTTAATCATTTTAAATAGAGTGAATATATATACAATAACAAACAGACATACTTATACACCTATCTATATTCGCATATATATACATATACACATATATACACATGCATAGATATATATACATGTTTTAGGTCTAGGTCATTTGGATTAGGGTTTTAGGGTTTTAACACCTACATAACATATATACACACATGCACATACACATATAATACATATATATGTGTATATACACATGTGTATAGAAATATACATAATTTAGGTGTAGATCTTTAAAATTAGGGTTTTAGGGTTTAGGCATACATATAACTCAATTAAGAGGAAAAAAATCTGAGTAAATAAATAAATAAATATATAAAATAGGATCAATTAAGAAAAGATCCGAATATATAGATAAAATAGGATAGTTATATAGATTAGGGTTTTAAGTTTTTTTAGGTATTTAAGTATTTAGGTTTAGTATTTCATATTTAAGTCTTTAAGAGTTAGATTTTTAGGTTTAATAAAAAAACAAATGTTCTAAAATGTCCATATTGTAGCAGATGGCTTCTTTGGATCCTGAAGAGAGAATGGCATGCCCTTGCACACAGTGCAAGTATCAAATTTATCAAAAACAATAGATTTGTACTGCACATGTTAGAGAGTATGGATCCTTTGATAGGAGTCGACTAGAAAACCTACGCTATCATTCGCATGGTCCCCCAGGTGAGCAAGTGGACCCAAACGACATTGCACCAATAACCTCTCGTGAACAAAAGACAGCAAAAAAGGGACTTAGACGTACAAGCAAGCACTAATAATATTACACAGAATGAACATATGGAAGAGATGCTTGAAGCATTTTATGAGATGGACGAAGATCATGATGCTGAGAAGGTGTCAAGAGTTTCATGGACACAACAGAAATTCCACGATCAGAAGTTGATGAAGGAATATGAAAACATGCGAAGATTAGCTCGTATTTTAATTTGATTCATGGATATGTAAGGGGGTACAATGTAGGATCTCTAGCTTCCAAGCAACTAAATTCTTTGACCTCTATAGATGGAAACTCAAGAAACGTATGAATCTATTCTATCTAACAAAATTCATATGTGTTTCCTACCTTAGAAGATTCAAAGATCAAGTAGAGCATTTTTTTCATAGATACATCAAAACCACAAGGTTGGATGGATGTATTGAATACTCATACCATGAAATTTGTGACTTCTTACAAGACCAAGGGATAAGGATTCAACCAATATGGATGAATAACCGACAAAAAAATGGGATGGTGGAAATATATATATATATATATATATATATATATATATATATATATATATATATATATATATATATATATATATATATATATATATATATATATATATATATATATATATATATATATATATATATATATATATATATATATATATATATATATATATATATAGCTAGCATCTAGAAGTTATTGTGAACATGTTGTATCCATTGCAATATACATTATGCGTAGGTCAAAAGAATTTATGGTACACATGATGCCGCCTGGAGGAAGAGGAAACCATAACTTCTCCATATAAGGATCTCTGTATGGGTCAGTTTGCACATGTCCGAGAAGAGCTTATCTCTAAAATTGATTCTAGTTAGAAAGTTGTATACTTGTTGGCTAAATAATGGACAAAAATGGTTTAAAGATGATATACCCCATTATTGTGTGTATATTATTTTGGAAAATACTCACACCACTTTGAAATGGAAGAAAAATTAAGCATATAAACCATCATAAAATCCTTTATGTAACTTTGTATCAACCATTATCTTTTTGCATGAGCACATCATAGGTAGAGAAGTAATTTTTTATCTTAAAAACTTGATGTCTTTAATTTTTTATTTTTTATCTTATATTTTGTTGTCCAAGAGATGATTTACAAATTTCTTTACCACATAGATTCATTGCTAATCCATCTTGTTGCATAACCATGTAGATTTATTTTTCTATTCAAGTGCACACGAAGATCTAGAAACATTCAATGACATATTACTAACATTGAAATGCATATGAAAAAATTCAAGAAAATAGAATCCTCTCAAATTCTAAAAATTACTTTTATACCTTCTATTATACTCAACTTGTATATGAAAAATGCATGCTTCATAGTTTCCATCTATGAGGCACATTGAACATCAATCGATAATGGAATTGAGTAGTCTTTGATTGCATTATCAAATAGTAAAATTTTCCATTGTATGCAATATCTAGTTTATATCCTATCATATCTTTAGCAAAGGACAAAATGTAGAAGACATCAACCATAATGGACAAGATCTAGAATTCTGAACAATGAACGCAATCTTTCTTTGCTTTGTGTGCTTTTATAGATATATAAAACTATGTCCACCAATTTTGGCAGGTCTACAAACATATTCCCAAGAAGATATAACCATTGATTTACTATTTCCCTTATCCCATAAAAGCATTGTAATCATACGATCAAAACTTGCAAAATGGAAGTCCCATTGATAAGCAATAAATAAAACATAATACTTGTAGGAAAGTTAAGGAGATCTTGATATAAATGTCTAAAATCCAATAAAAAATTCTCCATGGTTCAAATTTTCTTGAAACTTATCGCATGATCCATAACATCTATTCCTTGGTAGTCACAAGCACTCCAAAAGGGTTAACCTAGATGTGTGAATATTTGGCCATTTGGTATCTTCATTCCATTCCATGTAAGCAAAAGACAATTTAAAAAATCCATATAAATAAGTGCAACCTTTAAAACACTAAGATACAAATTATATGTATGCTAAGTGTGTAGAAGAGTAATAAAATGATCTAAAATCATAAAGTGTCCATTGAGAAAAAATAAGTGTATCATCAATAAATCCTACTACAATTTTATGTAGGTCATGAGACCAAACTCCATAAATGGTTTGATTTTCCACTACATGCTCAGACATATAAAAGAGAGGGGTAGAAATATAGAGGTAGAGATTATGATGTTCAATGGATATCCCTATCATATCTATCTTGATCATAAAAGATCTCAACAATCTGTTATTTATATCAATATGGTAGAGCTATCTTCTGCTAATAAGTAAAGAAGGTGTGGCATTTTGCCTCTAAACCCCATTTTTTGCATGGACATAGATATGAAATCCCAAAGCACGTTTTCAAAAGACTTTTCAAGATATGATTGGATAAGAATATTATTCTATGATGACTTAAGAGCATGCTCAATTGCCATTGAAATGTAAAGATGATATTATAAATGTATCTTTTGTACAAAAATCATGTTTGGTTTGGTGTACTAAAGATGCAACAAATGTGCACACTCTCAATTCCAATATCTTAGCAAATAATTTACAAAAAAGAAACCATCATAATAATGGGCCTCTAGTTTGAAATTATCTTAGGTAATTACATGGCATGAACACGAATGGAAAATGAGAGCATGTGATGAATATAGATTCATGCATTGAATGGAGTTCCAAGTCTGAATTCCATGCATGCATGATAAACATCTTCCAATAAAGATGTAAATAATTTTTGGCATACACAATGTATGCATGCCAATGAATGGTATCTTATATGCATGGTTTATAGGATAAGATGAAGATCAAGTTTATTGAGTTAAGCTTCATATAAGAAATGAATTTTTGATATGTATTCAAAAGCATAAAAGTTTAATGGTATTTTAATACCATATGACTCAATAACCCTTATCCTTTTATGTTTTTATGTATTGACCTAATTCAGACACAAAAAAGAAATGGTAGAAACTCATACGTTTAGAGTCCCTTTTTATGGATTTCTCAAGCTCTATAAAAACCATGGAATTCTTGATCAGCAAGGCCAATGACTTCAGCCTTAAGTCAAACAATGTTTCTCTTCTTATTAACCATGATATGGTGGTCATAAGAATTTGGATTGAAAATGATCCACAAGAGAAAATAAATAGTGTTCGAAACCCTACAAACAATGATGGGTTATTTTGAAGAAATCTTTTAAAATCATGAAAGATGTTATTCTTTTGAAGAATTCATTTCTTTCCTAAATATGTTTTTTCCTTTCTATGAGAAGTATGAACCATTTCGATATTCAAAAAAGAATTACTTCATAATTAAAGAGTTGTGTATAAATGTTTTTAAAGAAATTGTAATATATAGGGAAAGGTAAATTAGAGGGTTGAAAGATTATAGTCTAGATGAGCCCGATAAATAAGGAATTACTTCTCAAGATGGTTATGGATGTTACCATTCTCTTCAAGATGAACCAATTATTGGAAAGTAACTATTTTGTTTGAGATAGATGCCTAACTATATCAATATATAATATCTTCTTTGAGAAAACTAGATCTATTATCAAGTAACATAGAAAAGATCCTAAGGATTGGATCTAAACAAAGAAATAGTTCAATGAAGGTTCAATCTTCATTAAAGGATGAAAAAGTCTTTTCAATTACATTCAGGACTTGGTGAGTATAAAAGTTACAAGTCTACTAATGCATTTTTTATCTATGATACTTGATTAGACTAAGAGAAAAAATCTTTTCCCAATGATCAATCCTAGAGTAAGAGATAAAGTTAATAACAATGAGGTCAGGAGGTAAACCAAATGGTGTGGAACATCTAGATTTAGAATATCTCTAAAGTGGATTCGGTAGTATGGGACACCAAATTTATAAATAATGGAAGCTTGAACTTGGGGATATTTGATGAATTTTTTAATAAGTTCTGAGGAAAAAAGGATTACGTATTAAAAATATTTGAATGGGTTTGAACTCAAGAAATTGATTAGTGTGACAAATATAAACTTTCTTAAAAATTCTATAGCTGATGAAAAATCTTTAAAGGGGTAGGATAAGTATCACTGACATGATAATTTTAAGAAAAAGACACATTTCTTGACTCTTTTGTGTAAGTTAAGAAGCGTGTTTGGTATCAAGTACCTTGTGTTTGAGATTTAAACTCAAAAAAAGTGATTAATGGATATGCAAGGATGGAATTCACAAAAGAATTCCAATTTGGTAATAACCAAGATATGAAAAAGTCAAGGACTTGAGCATATCCATAGTAAATTCATTGAAAGTGGGAAATATTCACTCACTACTAGAAAAGTCTAGTTGGAAAGTATGACAACTTGCCTCAGTCTAAGGGATGGCATAAAGTAGTTAATCCCTACAAAAAGAAAAGCGCAACAAGATGTTAAGACTTAAGCAATATATATCTCATGAAAATATGAGTTAAAGATCCCAAGTAAATCCCATGTGTAAATATCAATGAAGAAGAAGGGATCTAAAGGAGAAGGACTTGATTTTATCTCAACCTAATTTGTCTAGATAAATGCAAGAAAGCGAAATGACATAAGACTTGTTCAAACATAGAAAATCTTTTTGGTTTGATAAATCATGCCAAAGAAAGGTTAATGGTCAATTAAAGGTCCTTTAGCATATGAGATTAATTAACATGTGAAGCAAACAATTTAGTCCTTGCTTCTATTTATATGGTGCCAAGGAATTTAAAGATGGAGTTCATGATCATAGAGGATGATCACAGAGCACGAAGAGGATAAAGAAGGTGAAAAGATATAGGATGTAGTTCTAAAAATTGGAGAAACAATACTAGTATGGGATAATGGGAATTGACTCCCTTTCAAATTTTTCTCTAAAGGTTAGAGAGGAAAGAGACTCAAGTCCCAATGGAAAACATCCGGCTTAAAGACAACTAAGAATAAGGTCTTAGCTTCATAAGGACTTGAAGGGATGTACTTATTTGAACCAATTAAATACACTTGATTGTATTTGCATAGGTGAAATTCACCTTAGAAAAGGCTATTCTCTGTCCTCTTAAGAAGATGTGTTTGTCTAAATAGAATGCGTAGAAGGTTCCCTTCATTAAAGGATATGTATCTTGATTACTTTATACATATTGTTCCTCAATTAGTCTGAGGATTTAAAGGAATTGGTTAAGTAAGAAATATTTGTTGGCTCAAGCTAGTTAGTACTAATACTCTTGGGAAGGACTTGCTAAGCTAGATGAAAAAAAAAGCATGGGTAGAGACATAGAAGAATGGTCTATCAAGTAATTCCAATCCTAAATACATGATTGTAGTCTTTAGATCTATGAAAGTTCAAGATTTTTCAAGAAGGATTAACGAATGGAAGAATGGAGGAGACATTCCAAGGGTCGATCAAAATTTAAGCGAATATTCAAGGGTGACCAAGGTAGGGATCCTTGTGACCAAGATAAGGAACCTTTCTAGCAAATGCTAAATTTTTGAAATTGAGTTTATTTTCTATGACATAATACTTGAAGCTTATGATTCAAGAAGAGTCGGTTGATTGTTATAAGTCCACCTAACTTTCCATGTTTTGAAAAGATAATAAATCTATGTGATACTTTGGGCATGATTAGGAACGGAATAATTTTACCTTTTTTTTGTAAATTTCATATGTTTTACAGAGCCCTATAATACAATAAAGTACAATTGTACTTGAAAAGGACTATAAATGAATTAATCAAGCAAATAACATATGAATCTTCATCTCCTTTATGTTAAAAGTGGAAGATGAATCTGGTTTCCAACCCTTTCAAGATAGAGGTAGGATCTCTATTGAAAGCTCCTAGAAATATACATTTAAGACTACAAAGTGAAAAGTTTACTAAAATGTGAGATTTCATGGATCACGAGACTTTTGAAAATGCTAGAGGGAAGAACACTAGAGAGATACATCCATTTCACTAATCCATAGGTATAAGGCATGTAAGTGCATTTTTTTTGGACTTAGAGATAATGATTTGGGTAGGGGTTATGATTCTCTCCTTTCAGATTAAGAAAGGAAGTAGCCCTTACTTGCTTATGGGAGAGAAATCTAAAGAGAGAGATGACAATGACCAAAGTATAGATCATGGTGTAGAGGGAATATGTGATGCATTATACTTCTACATATTTTCAAGGATGAAATTATATTAAGGGGGAAGAAAAGAGTACAAATCATGGGTTCGAAAGGATAAGATACATGAACTCTAAGGGTTAGGATACGATGTAAAATAGCTTTGGCTTATCCTTGACTCACCTTGGCACATGCTCGAAGCTTTGGTTTGAACCCTTCGGGTATTTATTCATATGAGCTCCCAATTGAATGTTTGAGACCCTTAGGATTGATTATCCTAATGTGTGGAACCTTAATCTTAGGAGAAGCTTCTCTAAGTTCAAACTTGGGTTGTACATGAGAGAAGAATCCTCACTTAATTTAGATGACATATGATAAACCTTGGAAAATTAGAAGACATGTGATCTCATGTGATTACTCGCAATAGAAAACCATGTGTAGGTTTCAATTAGCATCCATGTGACTTGGATACATGGCTAGCTCCACCCCCTTAGAATAAAGGTATATATATGGATGGAGACATAATTTTCATGGTCTTGCTAGGTAGTAGTTTGCTTAGTTTTATTAGAAATATTGTTTTCATAACACTTAGTGTTGGATGCAAGAAATGTTAGGCACGAGATGATTGAATCACAACCTAAGAAGGAGAATTAGGAATTTATCCCCACCATGGCTTTTTAGGTATGTGGTTAGACCATCTGAATCCTAGCAGATAGATCATGAGTTTAATTTGTCTATGGATACAAAAATACATATGAGAGCCTATAAGGTAGGCTTTGGAAAGGAGGATGGGTTCAACAAAGATTCTAGGCACCCAATGGCCTCTAGAAAAGGTGTTTGAGCACTTTTTTATTTAAAAAGGTACATAAAAAATGCATGGTTCTTTGAGAACTTTTTTCAATACATAGGTCAAAGTGAGACATGTAAGTTATTGTTGGAAAACTCTGAGAATGAAATGCATTTGTTTGAGGGTTCAATATATGGATCATGGGTGAGAAAAAGGTTTAAGATACTAAGATTGAGAACAAGGGTTCAAGACACCAAAGTTGGGAACAAGCAGGTTCAAGCCATCAAGGTTGAGAACATGGGTTCAAGACACCAAGGTTGCAAACAAGAAAGGTTCAAGAGACTATGTGAGGGTAAGGACATCAAGGAAAGGGGTCATAGGGAGTTTAGGAACTGATAACTATATATAATTATCTCTATAAGGGGGAGAGAGTGTTACATTTAAGAAATGATAGGCAAAAGATGGTTGAACTACACCCTTAGAGAGAGGATTAGGAAGTAATCCTAAACTGTGTCTTTTGAGGCATGCAATTAGCCCATGTGAATCCTAGATAGTAGTTCATGAGCTCAATTCACTTGTGGATAAAACATGTCCAAGAAGAGAAGAGGACTAGTATCTCATCTCAAGGACTACAAATATCAACAGAAGATGGATCCAAAAACACCTCCTACCTCATGGTGTAAACCCAACAAGCCCACATGGATGCCATATGTCCATGATATACCAGGGTATTCCATATGTCTCAATATTTGGATGCCATATTTTGAAGGCTACTTATAATGATCCCACATGTCCTTATATCCAAAACCTATTGAACTAAGTGATCCCATATGTCATTAGTTCCTCAATCTCCAACAAAACCATCATCACATGCAAGGGGGTTTTTGGGATTTCCATGCTCCATCCCTTTTCCCAAACCTATTTTCTCTAAACTCTATATGAGGGACTTTCTTCATAAGCTCATTTGACAATCATGTGTTCTCATATGGATTTCTCTGTGAGGCTCTAGATCCATGCTTAGTATGTAAATTTCGCATTTCATTTCATAATCTAGTTTGTTTCATATCATCAACGTGGTGTTTTAGTTTTGTTTGATCCTCCATAGTTGATATTTTGTAAGTAACATAGGTGATGTTTCTCAATAATGACAACAATGTGTAAAGGTATCCTTTGTAGAGCTTTTGCCAAAGCATGTGCTACATTTTCTTGAGTATGAAGCTTCTCAAATAAAATATAATGATTGATATTACACTTCAATGTGCATGGCCTTTGCATGATAGACCCAATTCTTAGACAATGCAAGCACTATGACTATCATTGAGTAAACGAAGTACATGCTCGGGCATTAGGGGAAAAAATGAACCCTCCTTGGGCCTTTTAGCTCAAGAGCTGATTAGTGATGGACCAATGAGAAGAGGGTGGTGGTCATAGTCTAAATGAGAAGAGGGTGGTGGTCATAGTCTACTCCCTTAATCACATAGACTAGGCATAGGCTTCCTTTGGTTTTGTGTGGTCAAAGATACAAAAACCACCTAGAACTCGTGGTTTTGGCTTTGTGAATGGTTTTGGAATGCTTCAGAATCAATAGGAGCCCTTAGATTTGTTCAATGATCCAAGGGATAAGGTGAAAAAGCAAAAGTCAAGGCGCCAATGAACCTGGACCCTTGGATTGCTCTTGTTATCAATGTTTGGGATTAGATTCATGTTAAAAAATGCACCATGAGTTCTACACCCTTGGATCCAACTTCAAATCGGACGCATCTGCTTGAAACCAAGAAAGTTTGGGTGCCTAAAATGTGGATCATTAGATATACAAGTGATCTAATGGCTGAGAGTGAGGCCCCAACATCAAAAAGCGCCTTTTGCTGTCCACCCTCTGATCTTGGACCCATCCGACGGCTCAGGATACCTCCAAAATTGCGATCAGCCCGAATTGCAGTTTACCGTTGGATCTCTCTTGATCTAAGGGACTAAAAATGTGCAGAGAGATTGAAAAATGTGTACCGGCTGCTAGTCTTGATCATTATGTTGTCAGACGTTCTCTCACTAGAGATGCATCCAATTAAAAAATCTGGGCCATTGATTTGAGGCATCCAAAGGCCAAAACTTTTTCATCTTTAGAATTTGAATACAACCTTTTGTGAATCATTATTTTATTTGAAAATACTACTAGTGGTTTTGTAAGGCCCCTTAATCTCCTAGATTAAGCTTTTTAATCCAAATCCTTACAAGGCCCATGCAGGGCTCATTTTTTCCCCTAATGGTATGCATATGTCACATGCCAATCGATAAATCCACAATGATTCCATACATACCTCACTGGGTACAATATATCGTGCTTTTGTAGCGGAAATAGTTATACATTCTTGAAGATGATTCTTCCATGAAATAGTAAAATCTACGAAGTAAAAAATGTACCTTGAAGTAGACTTCTATCGTCTACACAAAAAGCACATTAAGAGTTTGTGCATGCAACAATAGATGCAACACCTCTATCCAAGCATAGACATATATCCTTACTTTCACTCAGATATCTCAATGTCATTTTGACTATACACAATGCTTCTTGTCAAGATTCAACATATATCAACTCCCATAACAAATGCAATGGCTGGTCTAGTAGTTACCATAACATACATAAGACTAACAATAGAACATTGATATGAAAATTTGTTCATGAATTACTTCTACTCATCAGATTTGTGGCAATCACCCTTTCTCAACTTCACATATGTAGGCAATAGTGTACTCAATTTCTTTCCACTATGCATTGAACTTGTGAAATACTTTGGATATGTACTCACTTTGAGAAAACTATATGCATCTATTCTTCTTGTCACAAATAATTTTCATGCCAAGGATATATTTGTAATCTTCTAAAATTTTCATGTAAAAGTTTTGTGTGTAATGTAGTCATCTTGACCACCCACGATAAGCTTTCCTAAAATCAACTCCTTGTTCTTGCTTGAATCCTTTGCAATCAATCATACTTTATACTTTGGAGCAGCACTCTTTGATGTGATTCTCAACTTATATACCCATTGGCATGGTAAAGATTTCTTTGTCTTTGGCAAAGGCATCGATTTCCAAGTATTATTCTTAGAATAAATTTTAGTTCACTTTTCTTGACACACTGCTACTTGACATGATCATTTTTTGCAAGAATCTGTATAACAAGAAGGTCCAGTAGCATCTATCAACATGAAAAAATCCAATCGTGGAACAAATCCATCATGGGAATGTGAGATACGTAAAGATTATCCGAATGGTTGTTGACCAAGAGCACTAGTAGACTATTATTGAATATTTCCATGAACAATATTTTTTTAAAGATCCTTATGCATAATAAGAGGAGGAATAACATCCTCAAATATGGCTCAACTCACTTCAACCTCTTTAGTGGGGTATTATTGCATTTTAATTTTATTGATAATGACATCACTACTGATCACTTAACATGTTTCAAGATTGCATAAGTGATGTCCAAATAATCCATCTTTTCCATATACAAGAAAAATACACTTTTTGGATTCTTAATCTTAATTTTTTCTCAAGTTATTTGAAACATGGACATACAATATAGTTAACCCTAGTTTTTACCAAAAGCCTTATCAAAGGTTTGCATGATGCAACATAAGAACCACTCTATCGTCAATAGTTCTATTCATTATTTTGACTACACCATTTTGTATTGTGGTATAATGATATATAAACTCTCTGTGAATTCCTCATCTCACAAAAATTATTGGATTCATTCAAGGTATTTTCACCTCTAATATTTGAACATAAATCCTCAATCTTAATTCTTTTCTTAGTCTCTACTAAAGCAAGCCATTTTTCAAAAGACAGGAATACCTTATCCTTTGACTACAAAGAATACACAAAAATTTTTTAGTAGCATCATCTGTGAAGGTGACAAAGTAAAGAGCACTACCTAATCACCTAGTGGGCATAGGACCACACATGCTTGTATGAACAAGATCTAGGTTGAACTGAAGAGATAATGTATGTTCTATGCAAATTCCAAGTTTTCTTTTCATATTGACAATGATCACAAAATGAAAAAACATATATGAGAAAGATAATACACGTGAGTAACTAGAACCATAAATACTTGTTAGCTCACTACTAGCTATGCGCCCCAACCGACCATGCCATATATGAGCCATAGGCTTTTCAATAACAACCAATAAGTGTTATTTTAAATATTCAAGCAAAGGATAAAATGAGACAAATTTATTTCCCTTGGCGATAACTAGATACCCTTTGATATGTGAAGGGATTGAGCATAGAAAGCTACTTTGTAGCCAAGGTCATCAAGTCATCCAGGTGATATTAAAGTATGTTAAAGCTTAGGCACATGGCATACATTATGCATGGTAAAGTGTGAAACATCACTAAATTGCATGACCACATATCCAAACATAACAACATGATACTAATAAGAATCATCAAACCTCACTATACCAAGAGAACCACACTTTATGTGGTTTTTCGTGAAAGAAGCATCATAATCCAGCAACAATGTGTGTTAAAGGGAATCATTAATAAGATTCCTATTAAGCACAATGTTGTCAAGTGTCAACACATACACATCATCATAAATAGCATTTATTTCTTATATCTTCACAGATGAACTATATGGTATAGGTAACTGTTTAACATGCCCATCAACATGTTTCCCTTTACCTTTGGCATTCTTTAAAGAATAGCAATCATTTCCATATATCTGTTCTTATGAAAATGATGGCATTCAATTTTCCATTTTCATGATTTTCTTCTTTTCTTTCCATGTTAATGATTCTTGTCTTTGTTTTTGCTCTTGATATGTGTTGATTCTTTCCCTGGCTAGAATCATGAATACTATATGCATCTCTAATATATATGGGAACCATAGCCTTTTTGTGAATCTGTACTTAAAAGTGCACCGCAAATGTCATTCTAGACAAGTTTACCACTAAATGCATTGTTACTAATGGTTGTGAAGAACGTATCCCACAAGGGTAGTGCATAACAAGAGAACTACTTTCATTTCATTATCGATGCTCATTTTTGTGCTTATATATATTAAAATAATGCATCAAAATCATTTAATTGGATGGAAGCATTATTTGTATCCTTCATGCATAAGTCATACAACTTTTTCGTGAGATACGTCTTGTTTGATGCATTATCCTTCTCATAGGTGTTAATTTATATCAATGACTTTTTCTTGGTCATATCCTTGGAGTTATTATGGTGTGAAAAAGTTGTAGATTTCAAACACACAATGAATATTGTCGACAAACTATTTGTCTATGTGTGAATCTCCTCTAATATCAATGAATGAAATATCCCTTGCTCCTTGTAGCAAAGCTTATCTTTTGAATGACATCATTACCACTCTTTGTACCTATCTTTTGTAGATTTGTATAAGAAAATCTAAGAACCACAAAGCATGAATTCATTGTATGTAGGTTTCACAAATGAGTGATCTCAATACAATTCGTGGTTAACCAAACCATTATATGTTTTATTAGAACATACATGTACAAGAGTGTCTAGAAGCCATTTGACCTTTTGCATAGACACTAATGGTGGCAATCAATATCTACAATTAGAGATTATCAACTTGGTATATAGTGGGAAAAGATGTAACTATCATGTTTTCTACTTATAGTTCAAAATGATGTATCTATATGTGTGATGCATAATGATTCTTTAGGTAGGTTTCATTTTATCGCAATGAAATATTAGCCCATCAATATATATCCACACATCTTTATGCACCTAAAAACCCTTCGAATAGAGTAAACATTTAGCATCAAATTTCTTGATGGCATTACACCATGATATAAACTCATCCTAGTGTTGTTACTTGGAGATTTCAACACGCCTAATAGCCAAAGTTATCTACATTCAAGAGCCTCTAAAATCTAACCCCAAAGTTGAATTTCTTGAGGTGCTTGAACGCCTCGAGCATTAAAGCACCTCAAGATATTCAACTTTGGGATTCAATTTTAGAGGCTTAAGAATGTAAAGACCTCTAGGAGTATATTGGTGGCCATAAACTTTGGTATACATTCCACTCCAAATCCCATAATAACTCATTGAGCAAACTATAAAAATGTTACTACTCACATATGTCCTTAATGCATGCCAACTGCTAGAGTTCGAGGTTTGCACAAGCACATGAACAACACAAGGAAGAGGAAGAAGCTTGGAGCACAACACAACACTGAATGAATTACCAAGTGAATGTACAAAAATAAGTGACCCATCAGGGTTATAGGCATATATACAAGTCCGAGGAAAAAACCTCCTAAAGAGGGAAAAAAGTGCCCTGACGGTCCTAAGTGTGTCCATATATATCAATAAATTCCCCATTGGAGTGATGTGGTGAAGAAGCAGTTGGCACTCATGTATAAGGTAGTGCCAAGCTATATGGATAAAGATCAATCCATGAAAGGAATTAAGCCCAAAGCTTTGCGGAAAGCTTCAAACTTCTCCCTAGGAAGAGTCTTTTTGAAAAGGTATGCAATATTATCATGTGTGGGCACATATGCCAAACTCATCTCCCCAATAGAGAACCTCTCCTTGACATAATGATGATGCACCTCAATGTGGTTTGTGTGAGCATGGAATACATGGTTCTTCGCAACTATAAATGTCCTCTGACTATCAATGAAGATGATGGTGGCAAAAGATTGACCAACACCCAAATCAGCCAAAAGGCATATGAGCCACACAAACTCAACAGTCGCACTGAAAGCTATCCTATACTTAGCCTCACAACTAGAAAAGGCCAGAGTATGCTAATTCTTGTTGAACCAATATATGCATGAGCTATCACACAAAGTGAAAACCACTAGTGGACACACGAGTGTCATAGAAACCAACCCATTCTGAGTCAAAAAGATGAAAGATGCACTTAACTACCAGCCAATGCTTGACACCTGAGCAACGCATAAACATGATCATCTGAGAGATAGTAAACCGAATATCATGTCGAGTTATGCATAAGTAAATGAAGCATCCAATAGCCTACAGATAGAGAACAAGATCAAATGCATCTCCAACATCATGAAGGCTCAACCATAAACCTCTTTCCATAGGAATGGCAATAGTTTTGCAATCTTCAAGGCCAAAACACTACAATAATGTGTCGATATATTTTTTTGGCACAAAGTTGTTTCCCCATCAACTTCCATAGATTGAATGCCCAAATAATGATGCAAATGCCCCAAATCTAACATCTCAAAAGAGCCATGCAAATTAGCCTTAAATTCAGCAATATGCTTCTCATTATGATCAATGAGAAGAATGTCATCACCATACACAACAATGATCAAAAGTACATATCTGCATGCATAACATATAAGGTGCTCTCAATCAGATTGTTCTTAAAACCATGTGCAATCAAGTAGGCATTATCTTTTCATACCAAGCATGTGGTGCTTGCATCAAAACATATAATGTATTTTTCAATGTGCACACTTTTTTTCATGCCCTTTCTACATAAGACCACGAGGTTGAAATACATACACTTCTTCATGTAAGTCACCCTCAGAAATGTGGTTCTAATGCCCAACTGATGTACATTCCAACCACAATGAGCTGCAAGTGCACAAATGCTATGAACAATGGTCATTTGGCAAGTGGTACAAAGGTCTCATCAAAATCAATGCCTCTCTCTTGAGCATAACCTTTTGCAACAAGTCTAGCCTTATACTTGTCAACTATTCTATCATGCTTACGTTTCAACTTGTATACCCATTTAGTTCCAATGGCCTTTTTGTCGGGAGGCAAATCACATAAAGACCAAGTACCATTCTTCATAATAGCATCATATTCTAATTACATAGTAGCCATCTAGTTTTTTTTAATTTTGTGCTTCGTCATAAGAAACAAGCTCATTCTCATCACAAAGACTAGAGGTAGCCATCGCATAGGAATCTGATGCAAAGGAAGCCCTATGAGAGCCTGAATGAGTACGATATGAAAGAGGTGCATCTAATTTTCTATCTCTTAAAGTTTACATAAGCCATTTAGGCATAGTTTTCGCCTCCTCTATATTAGCTCTCTCATCAACAAGTGCATCGTGTAAATCTGTGTAAAAAATGGGATCATCTACATCATCACATGGAACTTCTAAACGCTAAGAAATTATCTCATTTGGACTAGAACTTGACTATCCACCTATAAAAAGAGGTAGCAAAGTGTCATACACATCTTTCGAGCTAACTAGCGTCTCCTTGGTACATGAAAGTAATGGCTGAATTCCATCTTCCACAAAAACAACATCATGGCTAACCAAAATGTGTTTAGTCTATGGATAATAGAGACAATAGCCTTTGCTTTCAGAATTGTACCCAACAAAAAATACATTTCACTAATTTATCATCCAATTCCTGCATTGTTGTTCAGGCACTAATGCATATGCCAGAAAACTAAAGTCACATAGAAGAGCAACACATGGCTTCCAAACATGCCAAGGCTCATATGGAATGATAGATTGCAGTGCTTTGGTGGGGCACTCGTTAAATACGTATGTTGCACACATAACACCCTCAAGCCAGAAGCTATGTGGTAAAGCTTGAACTTTGACCATATTTATTGCCATCTCCATGAGAGACCTATTCTTTCTTTCTACAACTCCATTTTGGTGGGGTGTGTATGGCACTATACACTGATGTTTTATCCCAGGCTTGTCCAAAAATGCATTAAAAAAGAAGACATGTATTCCCCTCCTCGATTACAATGGAGGGTGCCTAATTTACATGTTGATAGATTTTCAGCCATAACCAAAAACTATTTGAAGCACACAAACACTTTGGAATTTGCTTTCAATGGATTAACCCATGCATTCCAAGAAAAATCATCAATGAAAATCACAAAGTAGAGGTAGTTCCCAAAAGAATATATTTGCATAGGACCACAAACATCTCTATGAACAAGGTACAATTTATGAGCAGCTCTAACTAAACCACCTTTAGGGAAGAAAGAACACTACATTTTTCCTAAAATTCAGCCTTCACATACATGTTTACAAGGTGCCTCAAGTTTTTCCGTAGAGGACAACATATTAGATTTCTACAGGTGTAGCAAACTAGCATAATTCAAATGGTCAAAGTGTGTGTGCTAAAGCTTTGGATACGAGATAGCCTGAGAATCTTGAATTACACATGTTGAATCATTTCACAAATTTCGCATAGTCTATGATCTTATATAGCCCACAACATAAAATGCCACAAGCAATAATGACATCGCCATTTGAAAGATCATGAATGGTACACCTGTCATCAACAAATTTGACAACCAAGCCAATCTTGGTTAATATTGAAACTGACAACAAATTTTCATTTATCCCTGCCATATACAATGCATCTGACAATGAGGATTTGTTTATGCATGTGACAATATTCCCTGTAGGGGTAGGCTCAAGTGAACTAAAGAAATTAGGTTGTGAGCTGATATGTTTGGTTTTCCTACTATCAAAGTACCAAAAAACTAAGTCTCTTGTAGACATACGCTTCAGACTTTATATTTGGTGTAGAGGCCTCTATAATAACCATTCCAAGCTCTTTCTCATTTGCCTCTTTTGCATTCAATCTTGGGAAAATCTTTATGAAATGATAATTTCCTTTATAGAATTTGCAAAATAGTTTCTGCTTTTGTGTTTTCTTCTCATCTTTGTCTTCCTTCTTTGGTTGTGCAACATTAACATATTTGTGCTTACTAGTAAATGAGCTCCATCTATCCTTTCCCTTCTGAATAGCTAAGAAAGCTTGATCTGTAACATGCATAATAGACTTGTTCCTCCTAGACTAATCTTCCTACAATAAAATAGAGACCAACTCCTCAAATGTTAAGGCATTTGGATTACCTTTCATCATCAATCGAAGATAACAAGAAAAACTCTTCTATGAATCTAGAAGACCATTAAGAACAATCTACACAAGTGAACTATCTCGTAAAACTTCATCAGCAAAAATCAATTGTTCCTTAAAATCTATGATCTTTGTCAATAAATTTTCCATTGAATCTCCTTCATTCATATGCTCACTCTCCAACTGTTTTCATAGGTAAGCAACACAAGCCTCATTTCTTGTCTGGGATAAAGTGGCAAGTGTATCCCAGCATCATTTATTTTTTTTGCAAGAGTGAGTATGAGGGATAATGGCATGTTTCATAGACAAGGCTATCAAGCATGTGCCCCAACATCTTTGCCATCCCAACGAAGTTGCTCTACAATAGGTGCATCAAGTGTTATAGACACAGAAAACCATTCCATGTGACCTTTCATATCTCATGATAGGTTCGAAATTTGGAGAAACTAACACTTCCATTGTGTCCGAAACATGCCAAAACCCTAAGACCTATTGTCTGCTTGCTTGATTATGATACTCAAAGATCATGTTTTGAATTGATGACATCATCAATTCGTAAACACCATTGATGAATTGCCCTTGAAAATATATATAAGGAGTGGGTGGCCACATACATACTCAACCTTTCCAATACCAGTCTTGGGAGCTCTAGGAGTCATGATCTCCAAGTAAGTACTTTCCAAGTTCCAATTCTAGTTCGAATTCTAGTTCTAATCTTGTGCCTTGTTCTAGTCTAGTCTTGTCTAGTCTAATTTCTTCTACATCCTATTGTGTCTAATTGTAATATCCGAGTATGAGATCCTTTCCAGTTACTCCTTGTATCAGTTCATCTCCTTGAAGGGAGTTCCTGGAGAACACTTATGAACAGATTGTGGCATCACTTCAGAGTCTCCAACAACAAATTGAGGACCTAACTCATAGACCAACACAAGTCGAGATGGAACATCTGGTGCATGTAGGTGCATTCCTCCAAGAATTACAAGAATGAATTAGGAATCCTCAAGCAAATCAAGGAAGTATTCAAGTGAATCAACATCTCAGTTCATCCTTCATGAAAGAACACAAGAGTTGCATGCCAGAAAAGTTCGATGGTGATTGCACGAAGTTCTGTAGATTTCTCCAGTTACATCCATGTGCAACCTGATACATACCCTGATGAGGCATCCAAGGTCATTTTTATTGCAACCTTGCTCTGTGGCCAAGCATTGTCATGGTTCGCCCCAATCTTAGAGAAGAACATGGTATTACTTCAAGACTATGAGGTGTTTCTTCGAGAACTCACCACCACATCTGGAGATGTAGACACGAGTCGAGTGGCAAAAAAAAAAACTCTAGAAGCTATGTTAGAGTAATTGCCCTAGCTCTACCTATGCATCAAAATTTAGGCGGTTGATATGCGATCTCACTTGGCACGAATATTATTTCATAAGCCAATTAAGATCGGGTTTAGGAGATGATGTGAAGGACCTTCTACTCATGATGCAAGAGGTTAAGACATTGAATGAATACATTACCCAAGCTATTCAATGTGATAACTACCTTTTTGAAAGCAAACAAGAGAAACAAATATAAGGAAGACCTCGTTGATGGAAACCCTTCCATCCTATTCCTAGAGATGAGTCGATGCCCAAACCTATGCAAGGTTCTAGCCTCTAATACCACAAGATAAATAGAGAAGAAAGGATAACAAGTTATGCCTCTATTGTGGAAACCCTGGCCGTATCAAAGTCAATTGTCCCAACAAGAGAACAAACTCCAGAGTCACAGCCACCCTTGTAGAGCAGGGAAATGAGGAAGTCCAGTTGTAAAAGAGACCGTACAAATGGACCATGATATAAGAAGGGATCTCATAATTCCAATTACACCCATAGAAATATGTCTTCCCCCTGTCAAGTTAATCCTGTCTAAGAAGACCCCTTCCCTTACAGCCCTAGTAGATTCAAGAGCTTCCTCATGTTTCATCAATGAAGGATTGGTTAAGAAACATAGAATTCTAGTACTTCAGAAGAACAAACCAATAGTAGCTAAAGTAGTAGATGGACGATCTCTAGCATCTGAGGATATTACCATGGAAACTACACCATTAAGAGTACACCTTGGTGACTATGATTCCCACATATGTTTCAACATACTATCAAGTCTAGTAAATCCAGTTATCATTGGAATGTTCTGGCTAAAGAAACATAATCCAGACATTAATTGGGAAAATAATAAAATAACCCATTGAGATATCTAGAAGAACCCGCCATATGTTAGAGCCCAAACCTTCATACATGCAGTAAGGAAGGAACCGATGTACATGATCTATGCCATACCAACTCAAGAATCTAGGAAAGATGATTCAGTGAAGCTACCCGATCAGTACCAAGGTTTTGAAGATGCTTTTGAAAAGAAGAATGCAGATATCCTCCCAGAGCATAGACCTTATGGTTGTGCCATAGAACTTCAAGAGGTAGCACAACAACCCTTCGGAACAATCTATAGACTATTTCTAGATAAACTTACAAAATTATGTAAAAATATTGATGAGAATCTAGCCTATGGGAGCCCCTATCCTATTTGTAAAGAAGAATGACAGAACTCTCCGAATGTGCATAGACTATCATAGGTTGAATAAAGTCACAATAAAGAATAGATACCCTCTATCACTTATATCAGAGCTCTTGGAACGCCTCGAAAAAGCAAAATTCTTCACGAAGATTGATCTTCAAGGAGCTTACAATCTCCTAAGGATCAGAGAAGGAGATGAATGCAAGACAACATTTCGAACAAGGTATGAGCATTTTGAGTATGTAGTTGTGCCATTTGTTCTCACAAATGCTCCAATTGTCTTGCAACATATGATGAATGATATTTTTCGAGAGTATTTAGATGATTTTGTGGTAATATATCTCGATGGTATCTTGATATTCTCCAAACATTTGGAGGATCATGAATCTGACTTAAGATAGTCCTATAGAAACTAAGAGAAAAAGGATTATGTGCAGAATTGGAGAAGTGTTCTTTTCGTCAGATAGAAGTGGAGTTTTTAGGGTACATTGTATCAAAGAAAGGAATCTTTATGGACCCTAAGAAGATCGAGACAATCCTGGATTGGAAACCACCTTCATGTGTTCGAGATGTACAATGTTTTCTAGGTTTTCCAAGTTTTACAGGATATTCATCACAGATTACTCCAAGATAGTGACATCTCTTACAAGCTTACAGGAAATGCAAAATTCTCATGGACCAAAGAAGCACAAAAAGGCTTTCATACCTTGAAATCAGCATTCACCACTGCTCTAATTCTAGTTCATCCTAATTCTAGCAAGCCCTTCTTCCTAGAGACATATGCATTAGACTTTGCCCTAGGGGCCATTCTATCCCAAGATGGAGATGATGGACACCTACATCTGTTGTATATCATTCACGGAAATTTTCCCCTCTAGAGATTAATTATGAAATCCATGATAAAGAAATTCTTACCATAGCACACGTGTTTGACACCTGGCATCACCATCTAGAAGAATCAGCTTATAAAGTTACTATGTATACAGATCACAAGAACTTAGAGTATTCTATGACCACACACATCCTCAATGGAAGGAAATCTCGATGGAGTAACTTTTTATCGATGTTCGACTTTATCATCACATACCCTCCAAGATGCCAACAATGTCAGATAGATGCCTTGTCAAGAAAATCTTACCTTGCACCAACAAAAAAAAGGTGGAGGCCTTTGATCAACAAGATTACTCAAGCCTGAGCATCTCTAGTTAGTAGTTATCTCTTCAAGCCATCATGAAGTTTCAGCCTTGAATCATTTGATCCGTGAGACTCTACAACAAGATGAATTGTTTTGTAATGTTAAGCAAAACTCAAGAAGGAACAATTCAAGAATTAAAAGAATTTCAGGAAAAGGATGGATTACTATTCGACAAGAACCTATTGTATTTCCCTCCAGGAAAGACTAGGATCCAAGTACTTCAACAACATCATGAAGACCTTGTAGAAGGACATTTTAGAATGAATAAAACAATAGAACTCGTATCAAGGGATTTTTGGTGGCCTCAAATGTGGAAGGAAGTCAAAGAAAATATATGATCCTGTGAGACTTTCAATAGATCTAAGGTACCGTGACATAAACCTCATGGGCTCTTGCAACCTTTACCTACTCCAGAAAGGGGATGAGCTTCATTATCTATGGATTTCATCACATATCTACGAAATTTGGATAAATATGATGCCATTCTTGTTATAGTGGATATATTTACAAAGATGGCACACTCCATTCCAACTACCAAGGCAATCAGAGGTGCAGACACTGCTAGAATTTTTCTCATATACATCTTTAGGCTTCATGGATTACCTAATGATATTTTCAGTGATCGAGGTCCATAGTTTATATCTAGCTTTTGGAATAGTCTCTCAAATCTCCTTGGTGTTCAAATTAAACTATCTACAACCAAGGATCCATAGACTGATGGACAAACAGAACGGGTGAATCAAGTCCTAGAACAATATCTCTGTTGCACCATCAACTATCACCAAAATGATTGGTTTGAGCTCTTACCATTTGCAGAGTTTGCCTATACTAACAATGTTCATACATCTACCAAGAAGACTTCCTTCTTTGAAAATTATAAATAACATCCAAGGATGGATATACAAGTCTCAAATCATGCCAAGAACTGAGTTGACAGAGATAAGGCCCAATGCCTGATGGATATTCACAAAGAACTCAAGGAAGAGATCCATAGAGCACAACAACATTATAAGTATTATGCAGATCAGCCTCATGTTCAAAATCAAGCCTATCACATTGGGGATAAAGTGTGGTTACTCAAAAATAATTTACAAACTTCAAGGCCTTGTGCAAAGCTAGATCATTGGAGATTTGATCCGTTCACCATCTTGGCCAAGATTAATCCAATCACTTTTAAGCTCCAGTTACCAAGTAACATGAGAATACATCTAGTTTTCCATGTGTCCATGCTGGAATTATATCTGTTTTCTATTAGATATGCTTAATACTCTACCCTCATGTGACCACAAATGATCCATGGTGCTCTAAGTTGTAAGGCCCCCATTATGAGGAGAAGCCATTATGAGAGCCCAAACATTTGTGGAACCCTAACTTCCAAGTTAGATGAGGTCTATGTGTGATCATTGATGGTTGTAGATGATCTTTGTGAGCGTAGCCATTAGGTTAGGTAGGGCATAAACTTCCAGGCCATTGTGTTACCATTAAGGTGAAAATAAAGGCCCTGTGGTATCGCACGGTTTCCCCATAGAACCTTAATGGGGGGAGTGTAGAGGGGGGCCTGCCCCCTTCTACGGGGTCCCGGGGGGCTTATTCCCCCAGCCCATAGGGCTGAGACGATAGGACTTCTGGTCATGGAGATATTGTCAGATCGTATATTTTATCGACTATTTTGTATCTCCCGACTGTTGGGAAAGATGGATGGATGATCCAAGAGATTGAGTAGGTACTGCTAAAACCTACTTTGTACCAGCCCTCTTTAGCTTCAGACTTGATTAGTAGACTCCCTTAGCTTTCCAATGACACCAAGAAATGGCCTATGTCCTTTGGAAATGAAGTGTGTAATGATTGAATCAATACAGATAACTTTGGAAGTCACAAAGTCAAGAAAACCTTCTATTTTGGTCTTGACACCTGCTCAATGTTTTGCTCAGTATGACCATCACAGTAACAATTGATAAAATTCCTTCTAGGGGTATTCAATTAGCTTAGTAAGCTAACATTTTCAAGTGGAATGATGTAAAATATTGAACTATGCTAAGAGAAATTAATTTAGCAAGATTTGGTATACCCCCGACTTTTTAGGACTGTAGCAGAGATAGACCAGTGAGCACCTCGATGACGATTTCTCTGCATTGGCTCAATGAAATTACTTCAAACTTTGTCAGCCTGTAGATGACTTTGAGCTGAATCCAACAAGCTTTGAATCACTGAATTTGATGGAGTATTGGCTGAGATATGCCCTTGACAAGTTGACAGACTTTGGAGTAGACAATCAGTGAGCACAGAGATGAATGATATAAATGTATCTATAAACTAACACTTGTGTACAATCCCATTGGCATGACAAGCATTGCCTAATGGTGTAGAGAGGTGTAGGCTATGGAGTAATCCTCACACACACTCAATGACAGTAGAATGAAGCTCGGAAGTGATGTCTCACCGTGACTTTTCAAGTTCACCTTTTTATATGGAATGTGTAAGAATTTGAATTCAAATTCAAATTCTTGGCTCCTTCTAATCAAGCTTCTAAAAACTTGGAGATATTCTCTCAATCAAGTGAACTAACTTTTCCACGAATCATTTGGGTAGGTGATTACAAAAGATTCTAAGTCAAATTGACTTTTACAATGAGGTAAAGTGGTAAGTAATCACTAGCATATGTTCCTATGATTCTTCATGTATGTAGAGTCTTCATGATATCTTCCAAGCCAAATGTGTAGGCTTGTGATTTACACCAACAGCTCCCCCTCAAGGCAAAACATTTTGGCTTAAGTCTTCATCTTCAATCTTCAAGTACATCCTGCAATCCAATCATAGATTTGAACCTGCAAAGTTTGGTTCCATCCAAAGCTTTAGTCAGCAAATCTACACATTGCATGTTGGTTGACACATAGGTCAGCTGAATGTCCTTGCTTAGCAACTTCTCCCTCACATAATGATAATGAACTTCTATGTGTTTGGTCCTGGCATGATAGATAGGATTAGCTGCAAGGTGAAGAGAACTTGTATTATCTCCAAAGATAATTGGAGACCTAGTATATAAGCCCAATTCTGTATACAAAAGCTTAATCCAAATTGCTTCTTGAGTGGCATTAGCTAGCCCTCTATACTCTGCTTCTGTAGAAGACAATGCAACAGTTGGTTGCTTCTTTGCAGACCATGAAATTGGTTTGTCACCTGCAAAAGAAATGTATCCAGAAGTGCTTCTCTTGTCATCCTTGCATCCTGCCCAATCTGCATCTGAATAAAATTTTATATCAATATCTGAAGTGTAAGGAAAGTATAAACCATGGTTTTGTGTACCCTTGAGATACTTCAAGATCCTTTTTGCAGCCTCTAAGTGAGGTATCCTTGGTTTGTGCATGAATTGACTTAGCACACTAACTCCATCTGCAATATCAATTCTAGTTAAGGTAGCATAGTTCAAGCTACCCACCATACTTTGATAACCTGTAATGTCTTGGACTTCATCACCTTCATGGGCACTTAGCTTTAGGTTCACCTCCATTGGAGTGCTAGCTGCTTTAGCATCCTGCAAGTGAAATTTCTTCAACATGTCCTGCACATACTTCTTCTGAGTAATGTATATCCTTGAATTAGTGTAAACTAATTCAAGTCCCAAAAAATACTTCAATAATCCAAGATCATTGATCTTGAATTCCTTCATCATCTAGCTTTTGATGCTTCTGATTCCATTGACATCATTGCCTGTAATGATGATGTCATCAACATAAACACAAAGATAGATTACCTCTGAATTACTTCTCTTAATGAACAGAGAAGTGTCAGCCTTACTCATGACAAAACCTTGGTCTTGGAGGTATGTAGTTAGCCTGTAATTCCATGCCCTAGGTGCCTGCTTCAATCCATATAAAGCCTTCTTTAATTTGCAAACATAAGTTACCTTCTTAGGGTCTTCATAGCCAGGAGGTTGTGACATATAAACCTCTTCTGAGATCCATCCATTCAAGAAGGCATTTTTGACATCCAATTGGTACATGTTCCAATTCTTTGATGCAGCCACACTAACCAACACTCTGATTGTTGGCATCTTGGCCACAGGAGAAAATGTCTCTTCATAGTCAATGCCTTGGGTTTGTGCAAAACCCTTGGCTACCAATTTGGCCTTGTACCTGTTAATTGTGCCATCAGAATTTCTTTTCAATTTATAGATCCATCTGGATCCTATTACCTTCATGGAGTCCTTCTTGGGTACTAACTCCCATGTATCACTCTCCTTGAGTGCTTCAATCTCCTCATCCATAGCTTCTTTCCATTCTGACTTGCTGATTGCTTCTTCATATGAACCTACTTCTTCATTTGACAAATCCTTTGCAAGATAAATTGAATGTTTAGTAACAAGAGATGTATCATACCCATATCTGATAGGTTTTTTGCTTTCTCTTTGAGACCTTCTGATTGATTTAGTTGAAGATTCTGGTATGTCCTCAAGCTTCTTCATCTTCATTTTGCCTTTGGACTTCCATGCCTTGAACTCTTCAAGGTTGATTGTATCTTCATCATCTGAACTTGAGTCTTCTTTCTGAGTTGGTTCCTCCTTTGTAAGTTTTGGAAATTCCTCTTCCAAATCATAGGGTAATTTGACCTTCCTGCATTCATTCTCATACCAAGAATCATTCTCATCAAAGATCACATCTCTTCTTACCATAAATCCCTTATTGGTAGGGTTATAAAACCTGTAACCTTTTTTATTTAAATCATATCCAATGAAAATACATTTTTCAGCCTTTGGATCTAGCTTTCCTCTTACCTGTGAAGGAATGTGTACATATGCTATACATCCAAAAATTTTGCAGTGATCCAATGATGGTCTCTTACCATGCCATGCTTCATATGGTGTCATACCATCAAGTGACTTTGATGGTAACCTGTTTATGAGATAGGTGGCAGTAGAAAGACTCTCTGCCCATAGATAGTTAGGTAATTTCTTCTCATTAAGCATAGATCTAGTTGTCTCAACAATTAACCTATTTCTTCTTTCAGCTACCCCATTCTGTTCAGGAGAGTACCTTGTGGTTATTTCCCTTTTGATGCCTCTGTCTTGCAAGAAGTCCTCAAATTCATTGGAGAAGTACTCACCTCCTCCATCTGACCTTAGCCTCTTCAAATTCCTTCCTGTCTGATTTTCAACTAATGCAAGATATTTCTTAAAACAATTAAATACCTCATCCTTGTGCTTCATAAAGTATAATACAGTCCATCTGCTATAGTCATCAATAAAAGACACATAGTACCTTGAACCTGAGACTGAGGGGTCTTTGCTAGGTCCCCATACATCTGTGTGTACAAGCTCTAGATAGTCTTCGTGCATATATCCTTTCTTGGAGAAGGGTAACCTGTGAGACTTACCAAATTGACAAGCACCACACTTGTAAATCATATGTTGCTTGGATACATTAGGTATCCCAAGCACACATTGGTCCCTGCGCATTTGCTTCAAGGTCCTTTCTCCAAGGTGCCCTAATCTCTTGTGCCAAATCTCAAGCTCTAAAAGTGTTTGATCCTTATAACTGTATAATGCAATATTTTTTGTATCTTCCAACTCAAAAGTGAAAAGTCTACCTGATTTTTCTCCTTTAGCTATCCTTTTGAATCCATGTCTTGGGTCCTCCACAAATGCTCCATATTGATTGAACCTGACCTGCAACCCTTTCTCTACAATCTGACCAACACTCATTAAGTTCTTTGTAATTGTAGGTACATAAAGTACTCTGCTCAACAAATTCTAATTACCATCACAAGTTTTCACATTGTTGATATATTTAGGTAGTGATGTGTGTGAACACTCTAGGACTGCCGGGGCACTTTTTTCCCTCTTTAGGAGGTTTTTTTCCCCCGGCTTGTATATACGCCTATTGCCCTAATGGGCTACTTATCTTTGTACATTCTCTAGTAATACATTCAGTCTTGTGTGTTGTGCTCCAAGCTTCTTCTTCTTCCTTGTGCTGTTCGCGTGCTTCCGCAGACGTCCAACTCCAACAATTGGTATCAGAGCAGGTCGTCGCTTCTTCTAGGGCGCCGTCGACACTCCTCCGTTTGCAGTCTCAGATTCGCACGAAATTTGGTGAGCATACTCAGGGTGTTTCCGAGATCAAAACAGCTTTGCTATGTGGTGCCAAAATCGCGATCTGAGCTCGTTTCGGCCTCCGAACGCACTATCACAACGCTTGTGCAGGCTATTTCGTCCTTTTGTGCCAAAGGTATATACCAGTTTCTGTTCGCCAGTTTAAGCGTCTCGAAGTCTGCTACAAGTCTAGCAGAACTCGTTTGGGCAGTTCCGTTCAACTTTTTTAGATACAGTCAATTTTCTGCATCAAGGTATTTTAGTCACCGGCCATGGCTGAAAGCAGTGATGTATTCCGTATGTTGGCTGTTGAGGATAAGTTGGATGGTACCAACTACCCATTATGGGCTTATATGATGCGACATGTACTGGTTGCAAAAGGATTGTGGAACATTGTGCAGGGTGTTGAGACGTCTGTTACACCTGTAACGACAGGTACTGCAAATACAGGTGTTGGAGCTGATGAAGATGGTGTCGAAGATGATATTCCGCAGATTCCTGTTCGTGCTGCTGTTTCTATTGCACCTACTGCAGAGCAGATTCATTGGGATGGCAGAGATGCCCAGGCACATGCATTGATAGCTTTGTCCGTCAAACGTGCCATTATTCCTCATATTCGCTCTTGCAGAACAGCAAAGGATGCTTGGGATACACTTACCACTTTGTACCAGGCTAGGAATGAGGCTCGTGTTGCTTACCTCCGAAAACAGTTGGAGAGTGAGCACATGAATGAAGGTGATTCTATGGACAGTTTTCTTACAAAGATCAAAGACCTGAAGGAACAATTGATTTCTGCTGATGAGGTTATACCAGATAGCTCACTTGTGCAGACCGTTCTGAATGGTCTTCCTGATTCATATCAGAGTTTTGCCTCTACTCTTCGGTTGATGATGAAAGGCAATCCTATTGCAGGAAGATCAGTCCAGGCAGAACAGGTCCATTATGCGTGTTGCAGATCAAGCTTTCCTGGCTAGTCAGAAAGGCAAAGGAAAATGGAGCTCTTCTACTAGTAAGCAGAAATCTGCAAATGCTGCACATTCAAAGAACCAAGACAAAGATGAGAAAAAATCAGAAAAGCAGAAATTGTTTTGTAAGTACTGTAAAGGCAATGATCATATCATAAAGAACTGTCCAAAACTGGCTGCTAAAGAGGCAAAGAAGAAAGAGGCTGGAATGGTTGTTGCAGAGGCCTCTACACCAAAAACAGAGTCTGCAAATCTTGTGCAGGAAGAAGAATGGGCGTTTACTACTATCTGCAGTTTTGACCCATCTTCTCCTGATCAGTGCATGTCTGCAGTAGACTCAGATGTTTGGTACTTTGACAGTGGGGCGACCAAACATATTACCTCGCAGCGCAGTTTCTTCTCTTCACTTGAGCCTGCTCCTACAGGGAATACTGTCACATGCGCCAATAACTCCTCTTATCCTGTTATGGGAGTTGGTAAGATCATTCTGACTACTGCTGATGGTAGTTCTTTCACTTTGTCAGATGCTTTATTTGTGCCAGGGATCAAAAAGAATCTGTTATCAGTTTCTGCATTAGCCAAGATTGGCTTGGTTGTGAAATTTGTTGATGACAAGTGTACAGTCCATGATCTCTCAAATGGCGATGTGATTATTGCTTCTGGCATTTTATGTCGTGGGCTGTATAAGCTCATAGACTATGAAAGATCTATGAATGATTCAGCATGTGTAGTTCATGATTCTCAGGCTATGTCAGATGCAAAGCTTTGGCATGCACGCTTTGGTCATCTGAATTTTGCTAGTTTGTTACGCCTGCAGAAATCTGAAATGGTGTCCTCTTTGCCCAAACTTGAGGCACCTGGAAAACATGTTTGTGAAGGCTGTATTTTGGGCAAAATGCAGCGTTCTTCCTTTCCAAAAGATGGTTCAGTTTGGGCTACGCAGAAATTGCAGCTTGTACATAGTGATGTCTGTGGTCCTATGCAGACACCCTCTTTTGGAAATTACCTTTACTTCGTGACTTTCATTGATGATTTTTCCAGGCATGCATGGGTATATCCACTCAAAGCAAAGTCCGAAGTGTTCATGTGCTTCAAACAGTTTTTGGTTTTAGCTGAAAATCTGTCAGCATGTAAAATGGGCACCCTCCTATCTGATCGAGGGGGGGAATATATGTCTTCAGATTTTAATGCATTTCTGGCTGAACGTGGGATAAAACACCAGTGTACAGTGCCGTATACACCTCAACAGAATGGAGTTGCTGAACGAAAGAACAGGTCACTCATGGAGATGGCGAGGTGCATGGTCAAAAGTCAGGCTTTACCACATAGTTTCTGGCTTGAGGCTGTCATGTGTGCAGCATATGTACTGAATAGGTGTCCCACTAAAGCGTTGCACTCTATCACTCCATATGAGGCTTGGCATGACCGCAAGCCATCTGTTGCTCATCTGCGTGTTTTTGGTTGTTTGGCATATGCATTAGTGCCTGAACAACATCGCAGAAAATTAGATGATAAGGCAGTAAAATGTATTTTTGTTGGGTACAGTTCTGAAAGTAAAGGCTATCGTCTGTATCATCCACAGACTAAACGCATTCTGGTTAGCCGTGATGTTGTCTTTGTGGAAGATGCTATTCAGCCATTGCTTTCATGTACTAAGGAGACATCTGTTAGCTCCAAAGACATGTATGATACTTTGATGCCTCTTTTTACAGGTGGACAGGCTAGTGCTGGTCCTAATGAGGCAACTTCTCAGCCTTTGCAGGTTTCATATGATGATGCAGATCATTCCATTTCTGATGCAGATTTACATGATGCACTTGTTGATGAGAGAGCTGATATTGAGCAGGCAAAAACTATGCCAAAATGGCTGGTGTAGACTTTGCGTGACAGCAAATTAGATGCACCTTTGTCATATCGTACTCGTTCAGGCTCTCATAGTGCCTCCTTTGCATCAGATTGCTATGCTATGGCTGCATCTAGTCTCTGTGATGAGAATGAGCCTGTTTCTTTTGATGAAGCACAAAATTCAGAAAATTGGATGGCTGCTATGCAATCTGAATATGATGCTATAATGAAGAATGGTACATGGTCTTTATGTGACTTGCCTCCTAGCAAGAAGGCCATTGGCACTAAGTGGGTATACAAGCTGAAGCGTAAACCTGATGGTACAGTTGACAGGTATAAGGCTAGGCTTGTTGCAAAGGGTTATGCACAGGAAAGAGGCATTGATTTTGATGAGACCTTTGCACCTACATGCTGTATGACTACTGTTCGGAGCATTTGTGCACTTGCAGCCCATCATGGTTGGAATGTACATCAGTTGGACATTAAAACAGCATTTCTGAATGGTGACTTGCATGAAGAAGTGTATGTTTTTCAGCCCCGTGGCTTTGTGCACAAAGGGCATGAAAACCAGGTGTGCAGGTTAAAGAAGGCGTTATATGGTTTAAAGCAAGCACCACGTGCTTGGTATGAGAAGATACATGCCTATCTGATTGCACATGGTTTTGAGAACAGTCCAACTGAAAGCACCTTATATGTTAAAAGTGCTAATGATGTGCTTCTGATCATTGTTGTCTATGTTGATGACATGCTGCTCACTGGTCCTATTGAGACACATATTGCTGATTTTAAGGCTGATTTGCATGCCTCATTTGAGATGTCTGATTTGGGGCATTTGCATCACTATTTGGGCATTCAGTTTATGCACGTTGATGGTGGAATGGCTTTGTGTCAAACGAAATATATTGACACATTATTGCAGCGTTTTGGCCTTGAAGACTGTAAGCCTATTGCCACTCCTATGGAGACAGGTTTACGATTGAGTCTTCATGATGCTGGAGATGCATTTGATGCGGTTCTCTATCAGCAGGCTGTTGGATGCTTGATTTACTTATGCATTACTCGGCCAGATATTCAGTTTGCTGTCTCACAGATGAGCAGGTTTATGCATTGCCCAGGAGTCACGCATTGGAAAGCGGTTAAGCGCATCTTTCGCTACTTGAGTGGTACTCGGCTACTTGGGTTGTTTTATCCCAAGGGGGGATCACTACCGCCAGATTTGCATGCTTTTTCTGACTCAGATTGGGCTGGTTGCTATGACACTCGTGTGTCCACCAGTGGTTTTTGCTTCATGCTTGGTAGCTCATGTATATCTTGGTTGAGCAAGAAGCAGCCTACTGTGGCCACTTCCAGTTGTGAGGCTGAGTATAGGGCAGCTTTCATAGCGACTGTTGAGTGTGTGTGGCTCAGACGCCTTATGGCTGATTTGGGTGTTGGCCAGTCTTCTGCCACCACCATCTTCACTGACAGTCAGAGCGCATTGGCAGTTGCGAGGAACCCTGTGTTCCATGCTCGCACTAAGCACATTGAGGTGCATTATCACTATGTCAGGGAGAGGTTCTCTGCTGGGGAGATCAGCTTGGCATATGTGCCCACGCAGGAGAACATTGCAGACCTTTTCACGAAGGCTCTGCCTAGGGAGAAGTTTGAAGCTTTCCGCAAAGCTTTGGGCTTACTTCCTTTTGTGGAGTGATTTCCACATAGCTTGGCACTTCCTTATACATGAGTGCCAGCTCCTTGTTCACCGCATCACTCCCAGGGGGGATTTGTTGATATATTTAGGTAGTGATGTGTGTGAACACTCTAGGACTGCCGGGGCACTTTTTTCCCTCTTTAGGAGGTTTTTTTTCCCCCGGCTTGTATATACGCCTATTGCCCTAATGGGCTACTTATCTTTGTACATTCTCTAGTAATACATTCAGCCTTGTGTGTTGTGCTCCAAGCTTCTTCTTCTTCCTTGTGTTGTTCGCGTGCTTCCGCAGACGTCCAACTCCAACACACATTTCCAACTTTAACTACAAAATGCTTTATATCATCACCTGTTTGGACTTGGTGTTTACCTTTTGGTTCCTCAAGATCAGAGAGTAGTGCAACATTACCAGCCACATGATTTGAACACCCTGAATCAATATAAAATAAGTGATCATCATTTGTACCTGACTTTGAAGTCATGTTCATGATCAAGAGAGAGTCATCCTGCTCCTCTCTGTAGTTGTTGTAGTCCTTTTTGTTTCTGAATCCTCCTTGGTAGTTGCCATTGTAATTGTTGTTGTAGTTGTTGTTATAATTGTTGTTGTGGCCTTGGTGATGGTTGAACCTTCCTCTAGACTGAGAGTATCCACCTCTTTGATAGCCTCTTCCTCTCTGATTTTTGTAATTCCTGTAACACTCATCTGTGGTGTGGTTTGACAAACCACAAATGTTACATGGTGATGAATTATAGGGTCTCCCCCTACCTTGCTTACCTCCTCTACCCTTGCCTCTTGAAGATCTACCTCTCCCTGCATAGTTGACTTGGGAGGTAGAGCATTCATCTTCCACCTTCTTACTCTTGCGTTTATCCTTAGATTTCTTATCAGTGTATAGGGCAGAAGAGTTGTTACCTTTGGTAGTATCTCCACTCTTGGTAAGCTTTGCTTCATGTGTGAATAGTTGACCCATGAGAGTTGTAAGATCTGGAGTGTGCATGTCCATGTAGAGATCCATTGCAGTGGTGAAGCTTTCCCACTTATCATCAGCCTTGATCCCATTGATTACCTGCCTTACAATTTGTTCCTCTTCAATCTCTTCTCCTATGCTTGCTAACTGATCTGCAACATCTTTGATCTTGGTCACAAATTCTGAAACAGCTTGCTTAGGTTGCTTCCTTAGTGTTGTGAATTCAATCCACAACTGATTTTTCCTAGCCCTTGTATTGGAGGAAAAATATGATGACAAGGTTTCCCAAGTCTCTTGGGAAGTCTTACAATTTCTGATATGAGGTAAAAGAAAGTCAGATATAGAGTTGAGTAGATAAGACCTTGCCAATGCATCCCTTGCACACCATGTGTTGAGTTTTTCTTGCTCCTCCTTGGTTGGCAAACCTCTTGCTTTGAATGAGGGCAATTCCTCATCTCTTGAGATGTATCCATAGAGACTCCTTCCTTGTAAGTAGGTCTTCATCCTTAGAGACCAAGCTTGATAGTTGTTCCTGTCCAATTTGTCAATAAATGAAGGAAAACCATCTCCCATTTTACCTTATTTGCTCTGATACCACTGTTGGGAAAGATGGATGGATGATCCAAGAGATTGAGTAGGTACTGCTAAAACCTGCTTTGTACCAGCCCTCTTTAGCTTCAGACTTGATTAGTAGACTCCCTTAGCTTTCCAATGACACCAAGAAATGTCCTATGTCCTTTGGAAATGAAGTGTGTAATGATTGAATCAAAACAGATAACTTTGGAAGTCACAAAGTCAAGAAAACCTTCTATTTTGGTCTTGACACCTGCTCAATGTTTTGCTCAGTGTGACCAACACAGTAACAATTGATAAAATTACTTCTAGGGGTATTCAATTAGCTTAGTAAGCTAACATTTTCAAGTGGAATGATGTAAAATAATGAACTATGTTAAGAGAAATTAATTTAGCAAGATTTGGTATACCCCCGACTTTTTAGGACTGTAGCAGAGATAGACCAGTGAGCACCTCGACGACGATTTCTCTGAATTGGATGAATGAAATTACTTCAAACTTTGTAAGCATGTAGATGACTTTGATCTGAATCCAACAAGCTTTGAATCACTGAATTTGATGGAGTATTGGCTGAGATATGCCCTTGACAAGTTGATAGACTTTGGAGTAGACAATCAGTGAGCACAGAGATGAATGATGTAAATGTATCTATAAATTAACACTTTTGTACAATCCCATTGGCATGACAAGCATTTCCTAATGGTGTAGAGAGGTGTAGGCTATGGATTAATCCTCACACACACTCAATGACAGTAGAATGAAGCTCGGAAGTGATGTCTCACCGCGACTTTTCAAGTTCACCTTTTTATATGGAATGTGTAAGAATTTGAATTCAAATTCAAATTACTGGCTCCTTCTAATCAAGCTTCTAAAAACTTGGAGATATTCTCTCAATCAAGTGAACTAACTTTTCCACGAATCATTTGGGTAGGTGATTACAAAAGATTCTAAGTCAAATTGACTTTTACGATGAGGTAAAGTGGTAAGTAATCACTAGCATATGTTCCTATGATTCTTCATGTATGTAGAGTCTTCATGATATCTTCCAAGCCAAATGTGTAGGCTTGTGATTTACACCAACACCGACTATGTGTATCTATACCGAACCGCCTTGTAAAAGTTATATAAGCAGAGCCCAGGTTGAGCTTTACATAGCATTGCGCACTAGTAAGCCCTTCATCTAGAGTATGTCTAGATCTCCATCTAAGCTCCACATTGGGAACGCACGCATGGACAACACCATCATTGTAACTACATTACGCTCAGCAATCTGAGAATTTGAGTTCTCTATCTCTCAGTCTGCGTCTATCTTTGTCTGCATTTTTCTCTCAACTTTGTCGACATGTCTATTCCGCTGTGATGTTATTTTATTACAATTTCACCATTGAGGGGGGAGAGACATAGTCCTTCACCACCTATCGAGATTAATGATCATGAAGAATTCAAAGTCGAGCATGTTCTATATTCAAGAATATCCAGAGGAAGATTGGAGTACCTTGTTCATTGGAAAGGGTGTGACATCCGCTGTGGTGTTATTTTATTACAATTTCACCATTGAGGGGGGAGAGACCTAGTCCTTCACCACCTGTCGAGATTAATTATCATGAAGAATTCGAAGTCGAGCATGTCCTATATTCAAGAATATCCAGAGGAAGATTGGAGTACCTTGTTCATTGGAAAGGGTGTGACATCAGTGATCGTATTTGGGAACCTATAGAAAACCTTCAGAGAGCACTAATCAAGGTTCAGGAATTTCATAAAAAAAATTCAATGAAGCTGAGATCAGAGAACATGATCACTCCTCGTGGAAGTCATCGCTTGAGGGGGAGGTCGTGTCATGGACAAAGCAAACCATCCTAAACCCTATATTCCATGTGACCTTCTATATCTCATGATTGTTTCAGAATTTGGAGAAACTAATGCTTCCATTGTGTTGGGAACATGCAAAAACCCTAAGATCGACTGTCTACTTGCTTGATTTTGATATCCAAAGATCATGTTTCAAATTGATGACATCATCAATTCGTAATCGCCATTGATGAACTATCGTTGAAAACTTATATAAGGAGGGCTTGGCCACATACATACTCAGCCTTGCCAATACCAGTCTTGGGAGCTCAAGGAGAAGCAATCTCCAAGTAAGTACTTTCCAAGTTTCAATTCTAGCTCTAGTCTTGTGCCTTGTTCTAGTCTTGTCTAGTCTAGTTTCTTGGACATTCTGTTGTGTCTTGTTGTAATCTCATAGTAGGAGATCCTTTCCAGTTACTCATTGTATCTTGTTCATCTCCTTGGAGGAAGTTCTTATAATCTAGAGATCTTGCTTCATACCTATGGTCCCTAGTTGTGGGATCTTCTGTATCATCTCTCGTTGAGTTATCTACACCTATCAATCTTGGGTTATGGGACTTCTTGTATCAATTATGTAATCTTGTATTATTTCCCTATGTGGGTGATCTTGTACTCGAAAGTGTAATTCTGAAATCTTGTCTAGTCTAATCACAGGGCACAAGCTAGTGCTCCTCTAATAGCAAGAATCGTAGCACAAACAGGAATTCGAAGATCATCATCTTCAATGCCATGTTTATCACCTTCAATAATTGTATTCGTAGGTGTAGTAGGGCAATTTTCAATACCTCGTACAATATTTCACACTATTTTTTCTACCCATACAAAACGCATCATATATGCCTATAACGAGTAATTGGTACCATCCAACTTTTCCTCAACAACCAACATACGAAATACATCATTGCTTTCAGCCATGGCCATTGACAAACACCCTGATGCAGAAAAATGATTGTATCTCAAAAAGTTGAACAGAAACACCTTGTTGAGCTCTGCTAAACATGTAGTAGACTTTGATGAGCTTGTATTAGGGAACGGAAACCTATATATATGTTTTGCACAAAAGGATGAAATTGCCTGCACAGGCACTACAATAGTGCGTTCGGAGACCAAAACGAGCTCGGATCAAAATTTTGACACTATATATCGAACCAGTTTTGAATCCTGATTGTAGTGAGTATGCTCACCAATTTTCATGCAATTTTGAGACTGTGACTGGAGGGGTGTCAACGATGCCCTAGATGAAGCAGAGCTCTTCTCTGATACCAATGGTTGGAGTTCGAGGTCTGTGCAAGCACAGGAAAAGCACAAGCAAGAAGAAGAAGCTTGGAGCACAACACAACACTGAATGAATTACCAAGTGAATGTACAAATATAAGCGACCCGTTAGGGTTATAGGCGTATTTACAAGCCAGGGGAAAAACCTCCCAAAGAGGGAAAAAAAGTATCCCCGGGGGTCCTAAGTGTGTTCACACATCTCACTAACGAAATATATCAACACCATCTCTACGACCATGCTTGATGATACATGTATACTATGTGATCTTAAACCCTTGCTAGTCTCCCTGTTTGATGTTGATTGGACATGTACCTAAATTGTTCAGAAGAGTTCCATTGTGCACGAAATCTCTATGGTTGAAATCCTTTTCTTAAAGAGTGGATGAAATTGTTGGTTGATGATATTAATAAGATGACCTCTTCTACATTTAGCAAGTTCCTCATCTCATCTATGAAAAGAATCATTAGAGAGTGCGGAAAACATTATCCTAGAATTGTTAAGATGGCCAAAAGAAGTTGAATATTCTATCTTTGTTTTATCCATCAATACGTGTTGGTACTCCTCTTTCAACCTCTGAAAATAATAAACTAAATTCATCTAATGCATGCTGCAATCACCGGAAACTATGCCTATTCTTCTACCTAAAATGAAGGCCCAATGCATTGAGATTCTTAACATACATGCGAACTCCAAAAGTTCCTATGATCGTCTTCAAATAAAGAGAATTAATTCTTTTATATTTGTTTTGCACTATGAGAATGAAGTTTTATTTGACGGAGATTCTATTGTGGATCCATGTATTATGCATTTCCGACACTTGATCAACTCAACTCAATGGGAAAGAGCATGGATTGTATGGCTTGAATAAAGAATTTATATTGCTTATTAGTCGCCCTTAAAATACACCATTACTGCAATCAGCAATAAAATATGGATGGATCACATCACATGTAAACACTAATGCCTTTGTGATTAAAAGATCAGTGCATCAATGCTGCGTAGTAGGACTTGCAGAATGACACACTCATTTTCGCTCATGATACACGTAATATTAAGCAAATCCTTCCTGCAATACACACTTTCAGGGTGGCTTCATATTTACATGTGCATGAATTTGCTGCTATTGATGTAGCATGTGCTGTTTTTCACTCACTGTAATGGCATGGACTAAAGAAATCAAAAGGATAAACATTCCGACAGCTGGAATACCCCCTTAGCCTGGATATTAGTACCAAAGATCAAACTCAATGGCTCATGAAAAGCACAACTCTGAAGATGGAACTGTGAAGGAGATCAGAATGACTCTTAGATAATCACGGTAAATTGTGCAATGTTTTTTGCAGTTTTATTGATTGGAAAACATACCACTTTGATACCTTTGAGCAGATAATTAAATGCTTTTCATGAAACAAAAAGAATAATACATGGATTGTTTTATCTGCTTCATAGTGTGTATGTCAACCGTTGAGGTTCAGAAGGCTAGCCTTGTTGCACTCACAAAAGCATGGTGAAGCTCGTACAGTTGCATTTCTGCTCCATGTATATGGACTTAAGTGGAGCATGTCTGCATTTATTTGAAAGTGAGATGGAATTTGGACATACTTTGCATGGAATGGAAGTCATAGATATGTTGGTTACTTCTTTGCTTAGCTTTCCCCTCATAGTACTTTCTGATACATCCTCCCCCTTCACTTATGTTGGGTGTTGCTGTGCGCTCCTTAATAATAAGGGTGATACATTGCTTAAGCGTTGTTATACATCCTCTTTGGAACTTTCGCCTTTTCCTCAAGCAAAAGAGAAATCTAAACTTTGAATCAGCCTATCATGCTGACTGGATCACATTTATTGATGCACTTAAAGTTTTTAAATGCCATTGTCTGTTGATGACCCAAGTGCTGGAAAGATTGGCTATTTGCCGAGCACCAAGTGGTGGTGGATAAAAGATAAATCATTCTCCATACTTTCTCCGAGAGGACAATTTATCCATTCAAAGTAATGTTCATTGCCATTGGAGGAGAAACGCTAAATGGTGGCTACAATAATACAAAGGAAAATTCTGCTCTTTCCAAACATGGATGTCTTTCAGCTAAATGCCCAAAATGTACTGCTTCTCAAGAAACCATGAAACATGCTTTTTGGTGTTGTCCATCGCCTCATAGCATATGGGAGGTATTTATGATGTTTCTGGTTTGGCAACAAAAACCTTCAAATTTGAAATGGCAATGGAGACAGTCTTAGACAATCACATCAACAACTGTATCAGCATGCATACCAACAGGTATAGCAATTATTTACCAAGAACTTCAGATCAATGACCTTCCCCAGTATGAATGTGACACATTATTATGCACTCAATCATGCGTAAAAGTGCATGATATCACCATCACTACAAAAGTATTTTCTCATGCATAGTAGAAAATAATGATTATCCTCTTGCATGAAATGACATGCTAGGTGCCATACACCATGTAATTACTATATACATATTAGATGGCCTTTGACATTGGTTTCACCCACATACCTACCATGTTTGTTTCTACAATCGCTGTAGAAATATATATATGATCAGCAATATCCAAATCAACGTCTCCTTGACTACAAGTTGATCATACTTATATCACTAGCATGCAGTAAACATCATCCAAGCTCCCATACATGATACAATCCCAGCCAAGAAATGTCAATCCATCTGAAACTATCAAAGGCAGGACATTCTAAATTCATAGATCATCATGACACTTAGATGTGAATGAGCCATAAGAGGGATACCCCTATTATTACATTGTAAATGCATAGATAATATTAATACATACGTGGGATGTTTGCATGTCTCATAACCTCAGAAAACCCATGGTCATGAAATGTAATACGACAGTGCAACATCTAATGCAACCTGCACCAAGCTATGCTTTAGTTTTACTTTTGTTTCTCACCTGTGCTATTTGGAGTGAAAATTTGGTGACCGATTTGGCCTTTAGACTATGTTAAAAATAATCTCTTTTTGTCATTTTCATTGTATTTGGCTTCATTTCTTCTGATAATGCACCACAAACGACTTAATCCTCTTTGGCTAGTAGAAAACAACATCCAGAAACTGAAGGCTGACAAACCTTTTGATGGAACTCTTTGCTTTACTAGAACTTCAGCTATTCCCATATCATTGATGGAACTCTTTGCTTTACTAGAACTTCAGCTATTCCCATATCATTGGATTTTAGTATTCCCCTAATCTCAGTGGATTCAGTATTCCTCTAATCGCTACATTAGTTTCTCCCAAACATTGCATTAAGGATGTGCAAATAGGCACATTGCATTTGAATCTAGTGCTAAATATTGTATTTCTCTTTGTGGGGATTAGTAAGTATATAATGCAACAGATAAGCGACATAATTCCCAAATCAGCTGGGGAAGATATATTAATTTTGCTAGTCAGAATGTCTCCATTTACAGCCCTCATGGAGCTGAGAATCATGTCAAAGCGTTGATTCAAAGGAATAAAATGCCATTAACTGTTGCACATGGGCCCAAAAGAATTTGCAATGTGTTGATATAAGCCACCAATATTTGTGAAGTCCAGTCCACTGCAGTAGAATAGTAGAGTCCATGGTCTCAAGATGTTAATAATGCAGCTGCCAAATATACTGCTTCAATTATCTGTTCACCTTTCACCTGCTTCCATAAGGCTTCTAATCTGCACATGAATATTGGTTTAGCGGCCAATCAAACAAAATGAATCATACCTTTCTTGTTGGATAAAAGAGCTGAATAGTAGATAAGGTATCAGCAACTAAATTAGAATTGAGGGTCTAAAGAGGTTCAATATTCAAATCCCATAGCATGCAACAGAATTTGAAGTACCAACAACTTGATTTTACCTTTGGCAGTCCCAAACAGCTACTCATACTAAGGGAACAAGATCTGCTATTGCAGAGCCTATAAAGCCAATGTTAGCCATACGAACATTACTGTACTAATTGACGTTTTCTTAGCTTTTATCATTTACTCAATCCATCAACTTGTTATTCATCCAGCTTTGGACCACAGAAATTATGTCATTTATCCAGGGCAGAGAAGAAACAATAAAACATGCATACACCAGAGGAAGTTTTAAGACGTTTGCAATTGCCATTTGTAAAGGTCCTCTTTCTTCTTTTGACATTTATCCCTTCAGGAGGCCCAAGAGTTTCTATAAAGCTGCCCTTCAGAAGCGAAGGAAGAATTCCAAATACATTCTATCAGGCTTTTCAAAACGTTTAGCTACAGAAGTTTTCATCAGTAACAATGGATCTGTAAATCCATCTGGAATCGGGTAGGAACCTCCAACCAAACTGTGGCACTTTCTCATGCAAACACAGAGCACCCTAAACAAAGATTCCAATCTTAAACCAATTGTCTCAAGTCTTAAGCTTGGTACTTGTATGAAAACCAGAACAAAAAAGAATGGTTCTGAAAGGGGTAGCAAAATTATTGTACACAAATTCTAAGTGCCACTCTTTAATAGTCGATACCAATACCCCTGATTCTCTTCAGAGATCTTTCCAACACCTAATCTTATCATCCACTAATCCATATTTTTCTGAAACTCTTTCAAAACCTAATCCTAGATGTCCATAACCAGCTTTAAATGAGCATTTGCAGTTACTTGCCATTCAGCTTTCTAATTTAAATCATTGTCATTCAGCTTTCTGGTTAAATTACTTTTCATTCAGCTTTCTAATTTAAATCATTTGTCCATTTCCCATTTGTATGTATGTATGCATGTATACAAGACATTATGTATCTCCTGTGCGTATGCATTTATGCAATCTATGCATGTAAAACATGCACATGTATGTAGCACATGCATGCACATGTACGTAGCACATGCATGCACATGTACGTAGCACATGCATGCACATGTATATAGCACATGCATGCACATATGTAGAGCATCCATGCACGTAAGTAACAAATGCATGCATGTACGTAGCATATGCACACATGTATGTAATCTGTGCACATCATATGTATGTAACAAGATAGTTAGTTGCACTTAGTTTGATGTATTTAGTGCATTTAAGGTTCAAATATCGTACCTTACCTCCAAGATAAGGTGCGTAAGGTACGTGTTTAAAAATATTTTTTACACAAAACAGCATATACACACAGACATCTGACATACACAAACACTTGCATACATACATGGACATACACCTACATACCGACACATACCAAAAAATACACATGCACGTTAACATACCGGCACATATACATAAACACTTCAACACATTTACATAAACACTTCAACATATACATAAACGCTTCAACACATATACATAAACAATTCAACACATACGTGCAGCTTCTAGTACAATTTTTTTCTAACAAACTCAAAAGGCATTGTATGGTGCCTTGAAATGGAAGGAACGCTTTAAATCAAACGTTTCTTTGACCAAAGAACCTTCTTCGATTGTTTAAAGAACCGGATGGAATCAGAAGAACCCAACCAAACCACATTCAAGAAGTTTCAGTCCATGAACTGGATCAACCTTGGTATGTCTTGTGAGGATCTATGTATTTAGTATATCTGTGTGCAGGTATGTATGCATCTAATGTCAGAAACAATGTCAAAATAGCAAAAACCCTAATTTTTGGTACTTAGACAAATTTTGGTCACTGAAGGTCAAAAATTTTTATTAGCTCATCAGATAGTACTTGAGGAGAGCTTTCATTTGATATGATAACATTTTGTCATCAGAGGTCTAGAAATGCAAGAAAACCCTAACCCTAATTCCTGCTCAAAAAGTTTTTTTGCATATTATGAATCCTCAGGTCATAAGCATCAAAGAAAGCTAGCTCTCATAACTACCTGATGGCCAGATTGCAAGATCATTGCATTTTCATACTCGAAAATTATGATCACTTTTCTAAAACTATTGCAAGCTTTTTTACGAGTTTTTCGTAGCCTTTCGCAAAATTATCGCTAAAGCAGCCTTAGGCCTACATAAAGAAGGGTTCAGGTTCACAAAAAGCATCAATCAAGGATCATCCAGGGTCTACTCAAGGAGGAGTAAGTGCTCTATTACTTGAAGGTGTTCCCAACTTTTGGTGCAGATTTGGAGGAGATTTTGGCAGCCAACTATCAACTCTTGCTGATTTTTGTAAGTAGCAAGTTCCATTTCAGTTTTTCTTCTATTGTTGTTGCTGTTCCAAAGCTTTTGCCTTTTACTTCAACACAAGGAGGAGATTATCTTGCTATTTAGGTCAATTTCTGATCTAGGGTTTCTGAAACCCTAATTTCAGAATTAGGGTTCTCTATACAAACAGTTCTAAACTGTTTCTATTCACTTCAATCACACATACACACACTCTTCATAGCTCTTAGGCATTCTATGCACAATTTCTTGTATCTAGAACCCTGAATTCAGCCTAGATTCAGTTTTGCATTAGCATACATTCAGTTTTGTATCATTATACAGATTGTAATTTGACATTCATATTAGATAGTGTAGGTACACTTTGAAAATTGTGTATTCTCTCTCTATTTTTCATTCATCTAATTGAGTCTTAAGGTGTGTATGCTAAGGTTCATATGCTGGAAGATCCTATAAACCTTTGAATATTATTATTCGGGCCCACCTCACTTCCAACATTTAATTATGCATGTATGGAAGCATCTATTCATGTATTTATGTAGGTATACACCTTGGATGTTTATGTATTCATCTATGTATGTATCTATGAATATATGCATCCATATATGTATCTAACTATTCATGTATCTGTATATATATGTTTGTTTGCATGTATGTGTGTGTATTTGTTGTATATATGGGTATGTATGCATGTACATCTGTATGTGATAATTGTGTATGTATGTGTAAAAGTGTGTATGCATGTGTATGGATCTGTATATGTGCAAATATGTATGTGCATGCAGGTATATGTGTGCATAAAATAGGCAAAAGAGAGATGGATTGAGGGACAAGAATGAGTGTGAGAATTGGTGTGAAAAAAAACATGTATTCATAAATAACATTTTAGAATAATAATCATGAAGAGAAGAACATGAATGAACTCAAAGCAAAAGCCCCCAAAAAAAAAAACATAAACAATGAATGATGCAAAAATTTGAATGCTAAATAACCATCTTTGGACAACAAAAAGTCGAGCTACGGATTACTAATGCGTCCGGATCTCAATTCTGCTAAAATTCCAATACCCATGTTCACACACAAAGGAAAAACAAAGGTGTGTAAATATCAGTCCTTTATTTAACTTTTTGTCCATTCCATTGCAATGCTCTTAAATACCGAGCAACAAAGTCAATGAGTTTAGACTTGGTAGTAAACGTTTTCAATCCGATTGCGTGTTCCACGATATCTACAATATTCAAAGACGATTCAATGCCTCCATGTG
>CM035424.1:151024955-151027455 GCA_020310875.1 Ceratopteris richardii
TCTTACCAGCAATCAGCATATCGTCAACATATAAGACAAGAATAATAGGGCTGCCATCTACATCAGTTTTCGTATACAAACAGTGATCAACATGGCTTCTTTTATACCCTTGTTTGAGCATGAAAGCATCAAACTTCTTGTACCATTGTCTAGAAGCTTGTTTCAGCCCATACAAGCTTCTATTGAGCTTACATACCAAATGTTCCTTTCCAGGAATAACAAACCCCTCTGGCTGTTTCATGTAAAGCTCTTCATCAACATCACCATGCAAGAAAGCTGTATGTACATCCATTTGGTCTAATTCCAAATCAAGAGCAGCTACTATTGCAAATAACACTCGCAAAGTGGTCATCTTCACCATAGGAGAGAATACTTCTTGGAAATCTATGCCTTTGGTCTGGGCATATCCCTTTGCAACCAGCCTTGCTTTGTACTTGGGTTTTCCATCAACTGTTTTGATTTTATACACCCATTTGTTAGGAATGGCTTTCCTTTCTTTGGGTAATTCAACCAAATCCCAAGTATCATTAGCATGCAAAGCTTTAATCTCTTCCTGCATAGCAAGCTCCCACTTGTTGCTGTGTTCATGCCTTTGCCTCTTTGTATGTGAGAGGCTCACCTTCATCTGTCAACAAAATGTAATGCAATGAAGGATCAAATCTACTCACATTCCTTCTAAGACGAGTAGATCTTCTCACCCAATGATCCACATTGTCAGGCAATGGGTCTACATCAGGTGGTATGATCAAATCATTATTATTAGGCTGCTGTCCATTGTTTCCAGCACCATTTTCAGCATTATTATTCGGCTGCATATTCCCTTCAGGAGCTTCATTTTGCTGTCCAACATCTTCTGGCTCAAAAACCACTGGATCGTCAACATTTTCAGTCCTTTGTGGTGCATCCTGAGGGTCAAAATTGGACCTAACAGGTGGCTGGTCATGCTGAAATCTTACCCTTTTATGGTTATCTTTTGAGGCACAATTGTTTTGAAGCAGCCTTGCCTCATTAAAAACAACATCCCGGCTGCGTACGACCTTCTTGAGCTGAGGTATCCAAATCCTGTAGCCCATTTCACCTTCTTCACCATATCCCATGAAGAGGCCTTTAATGGACTTAGCATCAAGCTTGTTTCTCAGCTCAGGCCTTATATGCACAAACGCCTCGCAGCCAAAGACACGTAAGTGATCATATGAAGCAGGTTTGCCAGACCAAACCTCTTCAAGGATGTCACCTTTTAAAGACATGTGAGGGGATCTATTGCACACATGTACTTCAGTTTTGAGTGCCTCTCCCCAAAATCCATGAGGGAGATTAGCTGTGGACAGCATGCATCTCACCCTCTCACAAAGTGTCCTATTGTAACGTTCAGCCACACCATTAGAAGAGGGGCTGTATGGAACAGTAAGCTCCCTCTTAATGCCCAAATTTTCACAAATTTTTTGAAATTCAGCACTTGTATACTCACCACCATTGTCCGTACGCAAGCATTTCAGCTTTCTACCTGTTTGGGTGGTCACAAATGCATGAAAACGCTTAAACGCAGCAAATGCTTCATCCTTTGATTTAAGCAATTGAACCCAAATTTTTCTAGAAAAATCATCAACAAAGGAGATGAAATATAAAGCACCCCCATAGATTTGGTGGGCATGCTACATACATCAGAATGAACAAGATCAAGTACACAAGACTTACGAGACACACCAGAATAAAAGGAACGTCTTACTTGCTTTCCATATTGACATTCATTACAAAAGTCAAGCTTTGTGCCTTTAGCATCAAGCTTCTTTAAGTTACAAAGCCTAGTGAGACCCTTTTGGCTCATATGGCAAAGTCTCTTATGCCACAACTCCATATGGGAGTGAACTTCAGCCAAAGCAATGAACTTGCCTGATAAGGCCTTTCCATGCAAGCAATAGAGAGTTCCCTTCTTTGTGCCTTTCACAATCAGCCTTGAACCTTTAGTCATTTCTCATGATCCTTTCTCAAAGAGAATGCTATAACCATGCAAATCCATTTGACCCACAGAAAGCAAGCTCTTCTTGATCCTTGGTACATAACGCACATTATGCAAGACCAGCTCATTAGTGCCATTTGTAGCGAAATGCACTGTGCCAATACCCTCAATGGAACATGCATGATTGTTTCCAAGGTATACATGGCCATGGCTTCCTGCAATAAAAGTAGAAAAACACTCCTTGATAGGAGTCACATGGAATGAAGCACCAGAATCTACTATCCAAGTCTGGGCCAATGCATCATTGACGGTCAGCAAAGCATCTATGACATCACTCTTAGTGATTGACATGTCCTGTGCATGAACATTTAGAGAAGGATCAAATGCATGAGTGTCATCAGCTGAGAAAGTAGCGCATAAAATGTCCTCTGCATCTGACAGCTCCTCTATGACTACACGAGAAGCCACATTGGCCTTCTCCTTGTCCTTTTGGCTGTCCTGTGCATCAGTCTTGTCTTCTTTCCTGTCCTTCTTCTTATCTCC
>CM035424.1:151032455-151034955 GCA_020310875.1 Ceratopteris richardii
GCTCTGGAGAGCCCGTCCCCACCAGAGAGAGATTCAGGCGATTCACGCACCCCATGACATGGAGATATGGAAATGTCAGCAACGCACCGTTACTACCCCTGTCGATCTCAACGCGCAGAGCATTTTGAGGATCGCCACGATGCCTTACCCACCGATGTGTTATATCCTACATCCACTCCAGGCATTTAGAGGGTTGTGATACCTCTGAGCCTCCCCTCCCTATGCATATCATATTTGTATCTCACCTATTGAGCATATAGAGTGCATACCCATAGCACCCCACACCCTCGACGCCAGCTATTATCCACTCCTTTTATACCCTGTTTTGTACTCACACTTTATTTTCCTTTTGGGATCACAGTGGATTGGATCATACTGATGTATATGTTTTGTCTCATAGGCCGATTTTGGCCTCTAATAGACGTTAAAAGTCTCTCTCTCTCTCTCTATGTATGTATGTATGTATGTATGTATGTATGTATGTATGTATGTATGTATGTATGTATGTATGTATGTATGTATGTATGTATGTATGTATGTATGTATGTATGTATGTATGTATGTATGTATGTATGTATGTATGTATGTATGTATGTATGTATGTATGTATGTATGTATGTATGTATGTATGTATGTATGTATGTATGTATGTATGTATGTATGTATGTATGTATGTATGTATGTATGTATGTATGTATGTATGTATGTATGTATGTATGTATGTATGTATGTATGTATGTATGTATGTATGTATGTATGTATGTATGTATGTATGTATGTATGTATGTATGTATGTATGTATGTATGTATGTATGTATGTATGTATGTATGTATGTATGTATATATATATATATATATATATATATATATATATATATATATATATCATAGTTGCAACGCAATGCATTGCGTAGCGTGACGTACGCAACGTGTTGTGTTGCAAACAAATTTTTTTACCCACACCCTTGAGCGTGAAACAGGCTCACAAGGAGGGCATTTCATATCTTTTCCAGATTCAAGAGCCGAGAACATTGAGCCAGGAGCCCTGAGAGAGAGAGAGAGAGAGAGAGAGAGAGAGACTCACCATGCCTAAACCAAAGCAAAATTGTTGGAAGTACGTGCCTAGACAAGGAAAGTTTGGATCGGGTGGGAGTGAGAGATGGTTACAAAGGGGGTGGTGGGGCATATCGTATCAAAACCCACCTTGCCAAATTTAGTGGCTTGCGCATTGTAGCATGCAAGCAGCCTTTGCGAGCTGACATTAAAAATGAGCTCCTTTAGTGGGTAGCTCAAATGGAAGCCAAAAAGTATCCACATAGCTCTTCGCCCACCTCCACCTCTATCAACTTTTGTGATCCTCATCCACATGATGCTCAAGCACATCAAACTCATAAGGGATCCTCTAATAGAGGGAATGATGAGCATGGACATGATACCATACATCTTGAGGATGACACTCAGCCACCGATGAAGGTGGCTAGAGGATCACTTTCTTCGACATCCGTACATGCCAGTTTTTAGTGGCAGCGGGAGCTTGAGATCAAACACGGTATAATGAAGCTTTTCATACAGTGTTGCCTCTCTTTTAATGTTGCACGCACACTCGCATGGAAGGAAGCCATGGAGTTAGTGAGCACATTGGGATATTGATGGAGCGGTCCTTCATATGAGGAGCTGAGGACTAGTGAGCCACGCAAAACAAAGGATATAGTGGAGAAGAAGTTAGAGCCCCTGATGGGCCCATGGGAGAAGTATGGATGCACTATTATGTGCGATTGATGGACAGACATCCGGAAAAGGAATGTATATAACATATTAGTGCATTGTTGCAAATGTACTATGTTTCTTCGCGCCATTGATGCATCACAAGCTCGACTTACAATGACAGCTATGTAGATACTATGGTTGAAATTTCAAGTTTTAATTTTAAGATATGCATTTGAATTTTGCATATGCTATATGTATGTACATGGCACATACACATTGCATGTATATTGTATTGTTACTTGTATATACTATATAGTATGCAATGTGCATCATGCATGTGCATTGTGCCCACTGCCATCATCCATGGAGCATGCTTCATTGGTCATGCATCATGCATCTATTGTAATGTGTGTAATACGTACATTGTAAAGTGACAAGTCTCTTCATATATGCCATATAGCTAATTTAGTGTAATTTTTGTCTCACACGTGAGTTTATATATGGTCATATCCGCCTGGCTATTTTGAATGTCGGTCAAAAGAATGTTGTGCAGGTCATTACCGACAATGGAAGTAACTGCATGGCCATGGGTAAATTGTTAGAGGCAGAGTTTCCTTCCATTGTGTGGACCCCATGTGTCGCACATAGCATTGATCTTTTGATAGAGGATCTTGGAAAGATCCCTTGGATTCATTCTATTTTTTCCACCTGCCATAAGGTGGTCTCTTTGTTCACAAAGAGACCAAAACTATTAGCTATTTTCAGATCATACAATTCGGGTGAAGCAAGCTTT
>CM035424.1:151042455-151047455 GCA_020310875.1 Ceratopteris richardii
AATAAAAAAAGCAATTATTGCATTCCTTAGAACACGATCAGTTTTTAATGTCCATGCCATTTCTTCCATGTCCACCATATGCTTTGTAGATTTTGTTTTTCTTAACAAAATTCTCTTTTCTAAAATGGCCTTCTGGATTTCTAAAATTTCACTTTTGTTTAAACCTGCAATGCATCTGAATAATGTCTGACCTAATGGAGTTGTCTCGAATGTTTGCTTTATTTTACCACCTTTCATTGCTACTACCTTTGCAGTCCTCCCTGTGATATCTTTTGATGGATCTTCCTTGGTATTTGGAACTTCATCTTTTGTATTAAGTAGTGCTCCTTGAGTATACAAACGCATAATTGATATCCAATTCTTCCATTCATCATCATCACATAAAAGAATGTGTAAATTATTTTTTATAAATCCTTTTTGCAAACTCTTCTCTGAAGTCTTTATAAAATTCTGTAAAAAACAATATATAAGGTTTAAATGAATACATAACTCACAAAAAATAGTAAAATATAGCAAGCATATAAACATACCTGCCATGATATAAATTCTCTTTTACTTTGATTAACACTTGGAGGTGGCTTGGATGGACATCCGTTAGCTTTCCATTGAGATCTAGCTTGCAAGAGTTGATCCACAAATGGTTCCTTTTGTAATGACTTTTCCACTAGCAAATTAGCCTCTTTTGAAATCTCTCTTGAAACTTTCGGAGAACAATTTACTATAATCTTTGCTTTTCTATATCTGAATTGTTTTCGTAGCTGTAATGTCACCAAAGGTGCATTTACACTCTGCAAGCTTTTCGCTGCACTGATTGAATGCTGCCCCGATATTATCCAATACTCAACTTTATCAATATCATCAAGAGATAAAGTTTCTAGCGGTGTTTTGGTACTTGGATCAATAGGCATAACTACAGCAAGAATTTTATTTTCTCTAGGAGCCAAAACAAAACCATTCATTAATGTGCGCACCCAATCTTTATTCAATTTCCTGTAGACATAATTTGATGGTGCTGGAAAACACTTTTTTACATCAATATCAAATACTGTATTGAAACCAAACGCATAATATTTTTGTTTTTGTGATAAATCTATCATTTTATTTTCTTTCACTTGCACTATAATATCTTCATTTTTTTTGCATCTATTATCTGAATGCTGGACTCCTTCATCTTCGCCGTTTTGTACAAATTCTGATGACGATGCTAAATCTTTGTTTGAAGAACCTTTCAGCTTCCGTTTCTTAGATCTTCCAAACACATATGAGCTTCTCTTCAATAAACTTTCCAATGAGAATACATTATCGACAACATTGTTTTGAGCTTCAACAGCATTCATGTTCTCCAGTATTCCTGAAATGAAAAAATCATTATTTTTCCTCATATCATAACAAATAAATATCAACATAATAACATTACATTATGACCCATAGTAATCAAACTTATTATCAACATTATCATCTCCAATCATCAAACTTGAAAACAAGAATCAATTACAGTTCCAACCTCTTAGCATATGACAAACATGTTTGAACTTAAGTTTGAGCCTCATTGTATCTGATCAAAAGAGAGTCAAATTTATGTCGAGTCTCTACTTAAGCTTAAAAGTTAAAACCCTAGTTGTTTTCGTGAAAGAGGCTAGAACTTAATATCCAGCTTCAACACTTAAATACTTAGACTACCTTATCTATTATGATAGAGGCTCGAACTTAAGATCGAACCTCGTAAGTAATACTCGAAACAAGCTCGAAGTTAAGTTCAAATATACACGTAGGATATAACTTAAGCTTCAACTCTTTTCAATGGAAGAACCTTAAACTCAAGATCTAGACGCTAGAACCAAAAGCGTAGAGGCCCGAACTTAAGTTCAAGCCTCGTAGCATATGACCAAAAAAATTGAAGTTTAGTTGATTGAGAGGCTCCAATTGAAGTTCAAGCCTTTACTCTTTTGGTTGGAAGAGCTTATCAAAACTCAATGTAGATTTCATTTGAGAGGCTCGAACTTGAGGAAGAGCTTATCAAAACTCAATGTAGATTTCATTTGAGAGGCTCGAACTTAAGTTCGAGCCTTTAAGCTCTCATAAGCATATAACCAAAAAGATTGAACCTTAAGTTATTAAGATGCTCAAACTTAAGTTTGAGGCTCTAATCTTTTCGATGGAAAAACTAAGAGGCACAAACTTAAGTTCAATACTCTTAGCTCTTTTACCCAAAAGAGTAGAGGCTCAAACTTAAATTTGTGTCTTGTAGCATATGACCAAAGAGACTCAAACTTAAGTTGATTGAGAGGCTCGAACTTAAGTTCGAGCCTCATGGCATATAACGAATATGCTCAAACTTAAGTTCGATCCTCATAGCATATAATTATCACGTTCAAACTTATGTTGGAGCCTTTCACACTAAGATACATAAATGCTAGAGCTAAAATTTGAGCCTCGCCCAAAAGAGTAGAAGCTTGAACTTCTCAAAAGAGTAGAGGCTCGAACTTCTTAGCTTTGAGCCTCTACCCTTTTGGGTGGAAGAGCTAAGAGGCTCGAACTCCTTATCTCTTCCATCCAAAAGAGTAGAGATTCGAACATGACTCAAACTTAAGTTCAAGCCTCTAAAGTCAAAACTACATTGAAAGCTCAATGTAGATTTGACCTTAGAGGTTGAAACTTAAGTTCGAGCCTCTACTCTTTTGGGTGGTAGAGTTAAAAGGCTTGAACATAAGTTGACTCTATTTCAATCAAAGATCAATATAGATTTTACTTGAGAGCCTCGAACTTAAGTTTGAACCTCTTTGCTCTTCCACACTCAAAAGAGTAGAGACTCTAACTCCTCTACACATTTGGGTACAAGCAGTAAAAGGCTCAAACTTGATTATGAGCCTCTTAGCTCTTTCACTCAAAAGAGTAGAGGCTCGAACTTAAGCTCGAGCCTTGTAGCATATGACCAAAAAGACTCAAACTTAAGTTTAGGCTCGAACTTAAGTTCGAGCCTTGTAGCATATGACCAAAAGGACTCAAACTTAAGTTCATGCTCGAACTTAAGTTTGAGCCTCTACTGTTTTGAGTGAAATAACTAAGAGGTCCAAACTTAAAAGATTGTGTCTCATAGCATAAAACTAACATACTCGAACTTAAGTTCGAACCTCATAGCATATAACTACTATGCTCGAACTTAAGTTCGAGCTTCTCCCATTTAGATACATAGATGCTCGAACTTAAGTTCGATCCTTTTAACTAATAATCGAAACAAGTTCGAAGTTAAGTTCAAATCTATATTTATCTTTGATTGAAACATGCTAGAACTTAAGTTCGAGCCTCTTAGTTCTTCCACCCACAAGAGTATATGCTCGAACTTAACTTCGAGCCCTCTAACATATGACCATAAAAAACTCAAACTTAAGTGACGCAGAGGCTTAAACTTAAGTTCTAACTTCATAGCATATGACTAAAAAGACTTAAACTTAAGTTGATTGAGAGGCTCGAACTTTCGAGCCTCTACTTTTCTGAGCGAAAGAGCTAAGGGGCTCGAACTTAAGTTCGAGTCTCGTAGCATACGACCAAAAAGACTCAAACTAAAGCTCATTAATAGGCTCGAACTTAAGCTCAAGCCTCTTTCAATCAAAGCTCAATGTAGATTTGACTTGAGAAGCACAAAGTTACGTTTGAACCTCTGATCTTTTAGGGGTGAGAACTAAGAGGCTCGAACTCAAGTTCGAGCCTGATCTCTCGAACTTAATTTCGCACCTCTACTTTTCTGAGTGAAAGAGCTAAGGGGCTCGAACTTAAGTTAGAGTCTCGTAGCATATGACCAAAAAGACTCAAACTTAAGCTCATTGGTAGGCTAGAACTTAAGCTCAGTCCTCTTTCGATCAAAGCTCAATGCATATTTGACTTGAGAAGCACAAAGTTACGTTCGAACCATTGATCTTTTAGGGGTGCGAACTAATAGGCTCGAACTCAAGCTCGGGCATCATAGCATATGACCAAAAAGACTCAAACTTAAGTTGACAAAGAGGCTTGAACTTAAGTTCAAGCCCCATAACATATCACCGAAATGACTCAAACTTAACTTGATTGAAAGGCTCGAAATTAAATTCGGGCCTCTACTCTTTTGGGTGGAGGAGCTAAGAGGTTTGAACTTAACATTAAGCCTGTTTCGATCAAAGCTCAATGTATATTTGATTTGAGAGGTTCGAACTTGAATTCGAGCCTCTACTCTTTTGTATGAAAGAGCTAAGAGGCCCGAACATAAGTAGATTTGACTTCAGAGCCTCGAACTTGAGTTTGAGCCTCTACTAGTTTAGGTAAAAGAGCTAAGAGGCTCAAACTTAAGTTCGACCTCTGTCCTTCTTAGCTCTTCCACCCAAAACAATATGGGCTCAAACCTAAGTTCGAGCTTCGTAGCATATGACTAACTAGACTCAAACTTAAGTTGATTGAGATGCTAGAACTTAACTTCTAGCTTCTACTCTATTTGGATTGAAGATGTGAAAGGCTCGAACTGAAGTTCCAACCTTTACTCTTTTGGGTGGAAGAGCTAAGAGTGTCGAGCTTAAATTCGAGCCTCATAGCTCTTCCATCCAACAGAACAGAGGTTCAAACTTAAGTTCAAACATCGTAACATATGACACAAAAGACTCAAACTTAAGTTGATTAAGAGACTCAAACTTAAGTTCAAACCTTCTAACATATGACCAAAAAGATTCAAACTTAAGTTGACTGACACACTCCATTTTAAGTTCGAAGCTCTACACTTTTGGGTGGAAAAGCTAAGACGCTTCAACGTAAGTTCAAGCCTCTTAGCTCTTCCACACAAACAGGCTCCAACTCAAGTTGAAGCCTCGTAGCATATGATCAAAAAGACTCAAACTTAAGTTTATTGAGAGGCTCGAACTTAAGCTCGAGCCTCTACTCTTTTGCATGGAAGAGCTAAGAGGTTTGAACTTGAGTTCGAGCCTCTTAACTTTTCCACCCAAAAGAGTAGAAGCTTGAACTTAAATTCGAAACTCTCA
>CM035424.1:151059955-151062455 GCA_020310875.1 Ceratopteris richardii
TTTATTTTAATTTAATCGTTAAAAAGTGCTTCTTCCTTGCTTTTTCACACTTCTGACCACCTTATGAATGATTTGAAAACATTTTTATGACCTCCAAGCTGAGAGCTATCAAATGAGGTAAAAACCCTAAATCAGCAGAAAATTAGGGTTAGGGTTTTCTCCCAAATCTAATCTCTGATGACTGATTGTCATATACCATAAGAAACCTCTCTTTAAGCTCTATAGGATAAGCTCATAAAAATTTTACCCAAATTTTGTGCCGAAAATGACACAGTACCAAAATTAGGTATTCTGCCGTAATAGGATTTTGGACTGATGTGACATTGTTTTCCAACAATCCCCCTTGCAATGTCATATTGGTACAAACTGAACTGGATATGTAACTTCATTCATCTGCAAACTTTCATAAGCTTCAAACTTGTCCTTCAAGATTGATCTTCAAACTTGTCCTTCAAGATTGATCTTCAAACTTAAAGTCTTCTTCAAAACTGAATTGAATTTCTTCAAACTTCAAAAATCTCAATTTACATATTATGAACCATAATACCTGAGAAAATATGCAAACTAGATATCCAATAGTGTTAGCATACATCAAGCAATCACTGCTTGACAACATATGTAGCATGAATTGGCTCTGAATCTGCTATCTCTTGTCTTCTCAAACCTATAAGTATACACTAGGATCCACATATTTGCATTTACCTTACAAAAGGTTTCTCAACGTACTTCAGCTTTGTCATGTAGATACACTAAACAAAATCAAAAACTGATCTTGGGATTTGTGACTGACAACTCACAATTTAGTGTATTATTAACACTAGCTGGTTCATCTCTGACTTTACTCAACTCAACTCATTCAACTCTCATGAGTCTCACCAAAATTTCATAATTATGATGTCATCTTATCTTCATCCTTGTTCTATCTGTAAGTTTTTCATACCTATTTCCTTCAAAGTCTGGTATAATCATATATGTGCGCACCTCATAAGTAACATACCTATTTGAAATATCAAGCTTCTCTTCAATAAAACTTTGGAACTTTCTCCCGATCAGGAACACCTAACAGGAACTTTCTCCAGACATTCTCCTTCTTCCTTCTTTTTCAAAGCTGGAACATAAAGAGAAACTAACAAAGGAAATATAGGAATACCTGTAGGTATGATTCTGCATTCTTTCATATGGCTGAAAATAAGTCTTCATGTTTCATCATCCCCTTGGATGATTTAACACTAGTATCCAAATTCCTTTACAATAAATCAGACTTTATGAAATCTGTGACGTCTTCCTTCTTTCAATAAATCTGATCTTCAGTGATCAATACCTGTATCTGAAAACAAAATATCTGAACCCTTTTATTAGCATTGTACACATGCCAATAGCTTTCCCTTCCATTCCTTAGCTTTCCAAAATCTAGAATAAGGTTAGCTGATCCTATCATAACAAAAACCTTTCTGAAAGCATTCTAAGATTCATAATCTTCTGCAACATAACAAGTATCTTCTTCTATTTCTCTGCAACACTAATCTGATAGAATCTGGATCTTTGACTTACTTCTTCCAATGTTAAGAATTTTACAAACAAAGGATAGACATCTGACTCAAAAATACTCAAGATACTCAAGATCATACAAGATCTATCAAGATCTTACAAGATCTCTCCAACAAAATACCTGTGTAGAATCTGCTCCCATCAAACCTTCATGACTGAATATTTAATTTGCTACCTGAATGTCTCTAAGTATCCATGCTTCTTACATAAAGTTGTAAAACTTTTCTTCAACGAAATCCTTTCCAAGAATCTGCAACTCCTACTGGAACATAAGTGGACAAACTCTCACCTTGAGAACTCCAAAAACTACAAGTTGATACTTCGTATCTTCATATTCTTCCCGAGTGAAATGTGATCGTGTCTGCTTGACTTTCTTTTGGCTAACTCCACTTATCAATCAAGTGATAGGATTTGATGGAACACCTTTTTGAATACAAGCATGTATCCAAAAATCAAGACAAACATTGAAAGTAGATTCTCCATCTAACTCGTACATAAAAAAATCTGAATTTTCTGAAAATACTGAATTTTCTGAATTTTCTGAAAATACTAAAATTTCTGAATTTTCTGAAAAAAAAAACTCTGAATGTTCGGAGTATACTGAATATGAGGTAACTTTTCCAAACTCAAAAAACCTCACTCCAAGTCTTCAACATCTACTTCAAATACTCTTTTACCTCAAGAGTTATGTAAAGAAGAAAAATACTTCTCTGCAACTTGTCATATACCAAGTAGCTCTGAATTGATACTCCAAGAATTCTTTGAGGGAAGATATAAGCTGCCTACTCAAAAGCTTCAACTAAAACATAACTCATACACATATGAGTCAATACATATAAGTTGTCTTAGATATCTGCTGCTTTTCTTTCTCTCAATGCAATTCTTTGTCCAAACCTACTAAAACATGACCAAGTATAATGCAAAATAAGAAACTGCTTCTTCTTTAAACTAT
>CM035424.1:151067455-151154955 GCA_020310875.1 Ceratopteris richardii
TATATGTTGGTGTAACTCTTGTTATGGCACATATCGAAGACCACGATTGGAATGTATTGAACATGAGGCACAATATGGTACCTTTGAGCAGGCACCATCACCTGGTCAACGTGATAATGCTTGGGTATGTATTTTCTATATATATTAATATCATTATTTTATTTAAAAACCATATATAAAATCAAATTACTGTTGATATACAGGAATACTTGCTCGATGATGATGATGATGATAATTTTTCTCATAATGTTGATATATCTCGTACACCTCATGGACTTGTTGTTCATCAATTACAAGCAGAGGTTTCTAGAAATTCTCTACCTCTTGGTTTAGAGAATGAAACGACTGGAGATTATCCATTTCCAGCTCGTGATCGTTCTTTAGTACAAACATATGATAGAAGAAGATATGGACGATGGAATAGAGGACCACTTCCTTTAGATGGAGAGGTTTTCAACTTTTGGGGTAATCTCTATATGATTGCTCCATCCACTATTACTAATGTTGGTCGTGGTCTCTTTATTGTAGAGGATTTGTATGTGCCTCCGAACTCTGAAGTCACTCTTATGTCATTTTGTGGTTCTGTATATGGATGGGGAGATCGGCATCGACTTTCACGTTATGTTCAAAGCATGAGTACTTATGGAATATGCTTGAACGCAGCATCCCTTACTAGTAGAAGGATTTTACATGCAAAAAATGGAAGTTTATATATTGATGGAAGACCTTACACACATGGAAATATAGCAAGTTTAATAAATAGTAGTCGAGGGTTACATAATAGTTCAAGGACTAATTGCACATTTGAGGAGCGTGAAAATAGTCATGAATCACCATACATGAGTAGAGATGTATCAAGATACATAGTTGTAAATGCTATTACTACATTACATGCCGGTGATGAACTATTAGTGAATTATGGATGGCGCAGACCTCCAAGAGAACCTTTTAGCTAGAGAGAATAAAAATTTTCTATCCATATTTAATAAGTTATATACTTAATTTTATATTTAAAGTTTGCTTTTTATTTATTTATGGAATACTAATGAATTTTATTTATATGTGTAGATTCCAATGTATGATGTTGATGATATTCCTCCATAGCATTCACAATTACTAGTAAAACCTCATTTATCAGAAGCTTCCATGAGGAGGCTACGCAAAACTAATCATGTGCAATATGCAAAGTTGAAAGATCTATATTCAAAAGACGATAAAGTACAAGATTTGTGTGACAATGATGAAGATGATGGCATGGCAGATTTTATTGAGGATTGGTATCAAAATGATAGTGAGAGCATTGATATTTCTAAAAATGAGAAATATCTTCGAGAGTAATGTCTAAAGCATGTATATGAAGGAAGTCGTTTGACACGACTAAGTGCGAGCTTACTTATTCTCAACCTTCAAAATCGTTTTGGATGGAGTAATGTATCTGTTTTGACACTATTAAGGTATAATTTTCAATTTTCTATCTATTTATATATATATGCATATATATATATATATATATATATATATATATATATATATATATATATATATATATATATATATATATATATATATATATATATATATACATGCAAGTTTTTATTCTTACTTTAGATAAGGTAAGAACAAGAACTTGAATTGAATGGACACTTTTTGTCCGTGCATCTTTTAAAACTATTAATGCAGCTTTCAAAATATTTGCGAAAAATTTGATTGTTTGGATGGCAGGATACAATTGTTTGTTTTGGAGGATATGAAGTATGTACCTTCATTGAATGATTTGTCAATTTTATCATATGTTCAGTTTGGAAGTGTGAGAAGCGGATTTATAATTGCTATTCAAAGAATTTGGCACTATTTATAGGCCATACAATGGTGACCTAGATGAATCGCATGCACATAGGTTACTCAAGATAGAGCAATCTGATTATAAGGGACTAGTGCTAGCAGGATTCCTAGGGTATGGAGTAAACCTCTTGCATGTCAATGATGAGCATGTGAACTTTAGCATACAAAGTGGAAATCATGGTGGCTTGAGAGGATCACTTTTATACAACTTGTTCAAAAAACTTCAATGTCATAAACCTGAAGTTCTTTGAACAAGCTGTATAAAAGTGATCCTCTCAAGCCACCATGATTTCCACTTTGGATCCTAAAGTTCAGATGCTCATCATTGACATGCAAGAGGTTTACTGCATACCCCAGAAATCCTGATGGCACTAGTCCCTTATAATCAGGTTGCTCTATCTTGAGTAACCTCTCTGCATGCGATTCATCCAGGTCACCATCGTATGGCCTATAAATAGTGCCAAATTCTTTGAATAGCAATTATAAACCCACTTCTCACACTTTCAAACTGAACACATGATAGAATCAAAAAATCATTCAATGAAGGTACATACTTCATATCCTCCAAAACAAACAATCATATCCTGCCATCCAAAACAATCAAATTTTTCCCGAATATTTTGAAAGATACATATAAGCATACATATATATAAAATTATATGCATATATATATATATATATATATATATATATATATATATATATATATATATATATATATATATATATATATATATATATATATATATATATATATATATATGTATATATATATATATATATATGTGTGTGTGTGTATTTATTTATTTACTTCTTTAATATATCTTTTTTTGATAAACTTACAGGTTATTATCTGAAAAGTTTTTACCAAGTCAGAATATTCTTCCTACCTCACATGATGAAATGAAGAAGATAATCAACAATCTTGGTAAGATTATCAATGTATACATGTATGTCCTAACGATTGTATTTTATATAGAGGTGAATATGCAGACTGTTTGACATGTCCCAAATGTCAATCTCCTCGATATAAGGGCGAAGAAGGTAAAATCCCAAAAAAGGTATTGAGACATTTTCCATTGGCTCCATGGATTAGACATATGTTTCAAAGCCCCGAATTATCAAAGCTTTTGACTTGGGGACATGATCACAAAAGTATTGATCGAATAGTTAGAATTCCTCATGATAGTGTTGCTTTTCAACATATTGATTCTACATGGCCTGAATTTGCACAAAATCCATAGAATCTAAAGTTAGGAGTTGCATTAGATGGGGTTAATCCATTCTCCATGAAATCCAGTAAATGGTCAACATGGCCAGTGGTAGTCATAAACTACAATCTTCTGCCATATCTTAGCATTAAAAAAGAACATTTAATGCTTTCACTTTTAATCCTAGGCAAAAGACAAGTTAAAGATATGAATATATATCTTGCTCCTCTCATTGACGATCTTCAAGAGTTATGGAGAGGTATTAATGTCATTAATGTATTGAAAAGCATAAATGAAAGACATATTACGGTTCATGGTATTGTGGCTTGGACTATTCACAATTTTCCAGGATATGGTGTTTGTTCAGGTATTGATGTAATTTTTTTATTCAATATGCATGTAAATAAATATGATTTAATATAATTATATTTTTATCATTTTCCATGATGCAGTAATATCAATCTATAGTAAGAATCTCAACAAAAATATTTATCTTCGACATCGACGATTCTTGCCTGATGATCATCCATTCAGATCTAAAAGAGAAGCGATACATTCTAATGGAAAGCTTGAAACAGGTCAGTGTCCAAAACCTATGACGCCTATGGATTGGTATAAAAAATGGACAGATCGACCTCTGATAGTGTTGATATATTCAGGTAGTGATGTGTGTGAACACACTAGGACCACCAGGGCATTTTTTTCCCTCTTTAGGAGGTTTTTTTTCCCCCGGCTTGTATATACGCCTATTGCCCTAATGGGCTACTTATCTTTGCACATTCTCTAGTAATACATTCAGTATTGTGTGTTGTGCTCCAAGCTTCTTCTTCTTCCTTGTGCTGTTCGCGTGCTTCCGCAGACGTCTAACTCCAACAATTGGTATCAAAGCAGGTCGTCGCTTCATCTAGGGCGACGTCGACACTCCTCCGTTTGCAGTCTTAGATTCGCACGAAATTTGGTAAGCATACTTAAGGTGTTTCAGAGATCAAAATAGCTTCGTTCTGTGGTGCCAAAATTGTGATCTGAGCTCGTTTCGGCCTTCGAACGCACTATCACAGCACTTGTGCAGGCTATCTCGTCTTTTTGTGCCAAAGGTATATACCTGTTTTTGTTGGCCAGTATAAGCGTCTCAAAGTCTGCTACAGGTTTAGCAGAACTCATCTCAGCAGTTCCGTTCAACTTTTTGAGATACAGATAATTTTTTGCATCAAGGTATTTTAGTCACCGGCCATGGCTGAAAGCAGTGATGTATTCCGTATGTTGGTTGTTGAGGATAAGTCGGATGGTACCAACTACCTATTATGGGCTTATATGATGCGACATGTATTGGTTGCAAAAGGATTGTGGAACATTGTGCAGGGTGTTGAAAGACGTCATGTTACACCTATAACAACAGGTACTACGAATACAGGTGCTGGAGCTGATGAAGATGGTGTCGAAGATGATATTGTGCAGATTCATGTTCGTGTTGTTGTTTCTGCTGCACCTATTGTAGAGCAGATTCGTTGGGATGGCAGAGATGCCCAGGCACATGCATTGATAGCTTTGTCTGTCAAACGTGCCATTATTCCTCATTTTCACTCTTGTAGGACAGCTAAGGATGCTTGGGATACACTTACCACATTGTACCAAGCTAGGAATGAGGCTCGTGTTGCTTACCTCCGAAAACAGTTGGAGAGTGAGCACATGAATGAAGGTGATTCTATAGACATTTTCCTAACAAAGATCAAAGACTTGAAGGAACAGTTGATTTTTGCTGATGAGGTTATACCAGATAGCTCACTTGTGCAGACCGTTCTGAATGGTCATCCTGATTCATATCAGAGTTTTGCTTCTACTCTTTGGTTGATGATGAAAGGCAATCCAAATGCCTTGTCATTTGAGGAGTTAGTCTCTGATTTGTTGCAGGAAGATCAGTCCAGGCAGAACAGGTCCATTATGCGTGTTGCAAATCAAGCTTTCTTGGCTAGTCAGAAGGGCAAAGGAAAATGGAGTTCTTCTACTAGTAAGCAGAAATCTTCAAATGCTACACATTCGAAGAACCAAGACAAAGATGAGAAAAAATCAGAAAAGCAGAAATTGTTTTGTAAGTATCGTAACGGGAATGATCATATCATAAAGAACTGTCCAAAACTAGCTGCAAAAGAGGCAAAGAAGAAAGAGGTTGGAATGTGCAAGAGAACAAGGATTACGACCACCACATGCTAGAGAGATGACTCTCCTCCCAACCAAATGCCTCTATATATAGCTCTCTCCAGGGGACTGCCTTCTTGGGCAGGTGGATACTAGCCAGCCAAGTGTCAGCCATGTAACTACATGTGCGCCAAGTGTCCCAGTTAACTCGAGTTAACTCAAGTGGATGCTTCTAGAAGGCTCTAGATCTCTTTGGGCAAAATACTCTCCCCATGTCTCCCATGGGGATTGAAACCAAGACCTCCTCCTTCACATCCTTGAGACTTAACCACTAAGCTAAGTGGATCACTTGTTCACAAGAGCACAAGACCTCCTAGTAAGTCTAAAACTCGAGATCTTTGGTCATACACACGGATGACCAAACGGTGTCCGATTTCAGATCTGTCTGAACCGGCCAGACCCTTGGATCATAGACTTACTTTATTACATTCTTTCTCCCTTGGAAAATATTTTCGTCCTCGAAAATAGAGCTATATACATACTGTAGGCAACCCCCGAGCCTCATGTTCTAAAACTGGAAGAACATGGTCATGTTTTAGAACTGGAAGAACATGTCTCATCTCTGTGGTGGCATCCTTGCCCAAATGATTCAAAACACTATCTGGGTTTGTACTTTGATGAACGGGACAAAGTACAAACTAGTAAAGAATAATGAGGGTGGATCTAAAAACATCCCTGGCCAATTCAAAGTTTCTAGATGTGCGATCTAGGCACAAACATGTGAATTGGATGGATTCAAATTACTAGTCCATTTCTGGGCATGACTGGTGCATGGACTTAGTAATGAAGGTGAAATTCTTATCCCTCGCAAGACTTTAAGAATTCTTGATTCACTTGAATTTGTTTTTGGAGAACTTGAAGTTTGGTTGTCTCAAACATCTAACTTGGATGTTTATACAATGGTTTACTTTGATCCAACAGTTACTTGATTTTTCTACCCGACTAGAGGACTACTTTGTCCTAATGAGTTAAAAAAATCCTATATAAACTGTAAGAGAAAGTTACCATTTTCTTTGAGTCAACCATACTATAACTTACCCAATACAAATCCATAATGAAATTTGTCCAACTTAGGATACTTTTCTCAAAGACTTTAACTGAAAGTTCTTGGGAATTTTCAATCTGCTGAGCAACTCCTAACTTCTTTATTCTAGAGTATACTAGACTCTAGGAAATCATTTATGCTATAACTTGAAGCAAACTCAAATGAATAAGTCCACTTAGACTTATCATCTATTGAAGATTGAAAAGATTCTTGTACATAACATCTATCTAGGATGTTCAAGTTAGTTATTTTATTCTAACCGGCTAACCCTGGTCTTTTGCAAAAGGAATCAGATACCATGTCGGAGCCAATTCCAAAAGATTTGGAAAGCAGAAAGAAATAACTAAAACTATGTACAACCAATTCAAACTTCGAACATACGTAAATTTGCTATGAGTCAAAGTCTAGTTGACTCAAGACTTTAACTTTTCAACGATCAATTTCAACAAGGTATTGAAGCATTGTCTTTATCTTTAAGAGAAATAAGCTAAATTCTCACAAAGATTTAAAGAAAATCAAAAACATCATCCAACCACAAAATACTAGTGTGGTAACCAACATCAGTGTGTCGACCCACTGAGGTTCTGTCGATGAGTTTAGTATTCAAATAATGCTTCACTTGAGACTAAGTTTAGGTCACATTCAATCTTTTGACTCCTTACTGGAAATGCAATTCTTGTGCGTTTCTTTGAGTCAAAAGAGTGAATTTACCAAGTTATACTAGAAACTTGGTGCTTGACTTAGTCAATCAAATCCTTGGTTGAAAAGAGCAACTCAAAGTCAAAGTCCAACTTCTTTCATAAATTTATCAAATATTTCTGATCAATAACACTTAAGCTTGAAGTGTTTTAAGAAGATCTTGGAAGTTACTTACTTCATATCTTCAGTTACCTTGATCTTGAAGTCGTCGTGAAGTATCTTGAGATCCTTCTTGAATTAAAACTCCTTCTTTGAAGTTTTAATTCCCTTGAAGATCAAACCTAACTTCAAGATCCAAACGAAGACTAAAAGATAATCATCATCTCACGGTCCGATGTCCCATACCATCTTTCCTACATCAATCTGAGTATAAAATCTGGTGTCCCATACCACCCTATTTTATACTCACATTGACGTGTGAGTGAATTTTATCCTAAAGTCTACAACATCTCTTGATAGAGAACCTTCTAGCTTTAATTCTTGACAAGAATTTCGTAGTTTCAGGCACTATCTCTATCTTGATATTCTAAGTTTTAATCCCTTGACATGATTGTTTCACGATCTTGTGCAATAGAATATCTCCAATCCTTTTTGCTAGGAAAAAAACCAATCAGAATTCCAAGTTCTTGAATTTCTCAAATTCAAGTTCAATTGGCTATTCTTGACCAATTTTGTAGCGACAAGAGCTTTTGACTTGTCTTTAGATTCCTTTCAACTAATGCTTTTAGGCACCTATCCTGGCCAGGACTTTTATAGGAATCTCTCTACTACTTAAGTCTAAGCATCCGCTCATGCTTTCTGGATTTGTACCGAAATCCCTTTAAGGATAGGCAAACGTTTATGTTTTACCTTCCACAGACTTAAGTACCGTCTTCACAGTTGCAGACTACATTTTTGGAATTCCTTTATTCTGTTCAGACTTGGAACAGCTTACTTTTTTCATAATTTTCCATTCGATAAATGGGACTTGAGTGAATCATTCCTAATGGAATTTTTACTGCCAATACTTGGGCAATCTATAGAGTAGTTCTAGTCGCACATTCTTGGACAATCATGGCCAAGTTTGATCAATTCTGGTTGATACTTGCGACAAAAATAAAGACTTAGTCTTTATCTTTAAGATCTCTTAAATTATCTTAAGCTTCTTTGCTTACCTGCAGGATTTTAGAGATCTTTCCCTCAACTTAAGTCCAAGCATCTTCTAATGCTTTTCAGATTCCAAAGCTAAGAATCTCTGATATACCTTAAGGTTATATCACTTATTTGGACTTAAATACCAAAACTGGTGGCTAGGGATTTACTGGGAACTACTTGCTATAAAACTTTTCTTGAAAGATGCTAGTCTCACATCTTGGGAGATTTTTCTTTCAAGAACTTTTTGATTCCTTCCAAGGAATCAAGTAACACTAAGCTACAACTTGAAGCAAATGAGTCATCTTGGAATCTTTTGTTTTCCAGTCCAATGATTCATCTTGGAATCTTCTCCTTTATTGAAAAGATCTTCAAAAGGAATTCTAGACTTTTGGATAAGACCAAGACTTAAGGCTTTGCTTGTCCAAAAGATATTCTCATTTAACTAATGAAATAGTTAATTGGACTCTTTCATTAGCTTATCTTTAGGAAATATCAGGATTTCCAAAGATTACTTTGCTTGGGTCTCTTTCATTAGCTTAATTTCCAAAGATTACTTTGCTTGGGTCTCTTTAAGGCCTTACCACTTGAAGCTAATCTTTTAGGAAAGAACTTGTTTCCTAAATTATCTTTAGGAAATATCAGGATTTCCTAAGATATATGTTTCAAAAAATGAAAATAATTTTGAATCATTTCATTAATTGTCATGACTTTAGGAAATTACTTGATTCCTAAAGATCAACTAATATTTGTCTTGATTTCTTTTTTAAGCCTTGAGTTAGCTCAAACAGAATCAAGCAAGTTTCCTTCAAAAGTTTTCGCGTCAATTGAAGATCTTGCATCATGCCTTGAGATGCATTTCTGGAAACTAACATCTATGAACACTAGAGTTCCAGGGATTCAAGAAGTTCAATACTTCTACTTATTTTCATCAATATTTGATGAATAATAAAGTATTAAATCTCCTAAAAATATTTCGGAACTTACAAGTTTCAACAGAAACTTCCTTACTTGGATGCATGAACATGAACATCCAAAAACAACTAAATCCTCGTTAGTTGCTAAGAATGTCTAGGTTTCTTCCCAAACTTAGACTGGGCATGCATGTTGGAAAGTAGCTCTATGAATACTTACTTTCAACTTGCTTTCTTTTCCTCAAAAAGACTCCTACTAAGTGGTACCTATGTATCACTTTTTGGGACAAAAATAGACTAGATACTTAGTTGCATGATGGTCAAGATCCTTGCAAATAGGTTATTTTCTATTTTTTCCACCTAGCTAAGTCAAGTTAGAAAAAAAAAGGAATGAAAATATACATGTTCAGCTACTTACCAAAAGATCATGCATATGCACATGCATCTAATTGCATGCAAATGTATGTTCATGTATGCAAATGCCCATTCTTGGGTGCAAATGCATGTGAGTTCATGCAAGTGTAATGAACTTAAGCAAATCTTGAGCTTATTAGGTATGCAAACAAGCATCCATGCAAAAAACAACCTGCTTGCTTTTCTGGCAAAAGGTAAATGAACTGGAGAATTAACTACCTTTTCCAAGCAAGTGCGAACTTGATGTGCATAAAGCATTCTTTTTTGCACAAATAATCTTTTCATTTTTGTGCATGAATGGAAATAGAAATTTCAATTGCATGCCTAAAACTGAAAAAGTACTTTATATACTTTTATGTCATTTCAATACCGTTTAGTTCTCTAATGAGCTTTCATGTTGAGATAATCATAATTGGACTATGATTTTAGTCCTAATTAATGCATCCTAAATGAAAGCATTCGAGAAAACGAATATCAAAATGAAAACATAATTTGGAAAATACTTAGCTCTACATAGAGCTACGTCCTTCCCTTGATCCTTTGAAAGAGTGATTCATTCTCTTGAGCTTCATGAGTCTCCCAACATGTCTCTAGATGGAACTCCTTTGCTCTCTTCTCACTCGCGATCAAAACTTCTCTTCTCACACTCAATGGCTATGAGCGCGTGGGCTGTGCCTCATCATTGATTGTTCAAGCGCAGATCACCGATTTGCAGACGATGTCAGCTGTGCCGCAACCTTCGGGTTTGATGCCGCTCTTGTGCGCAGAAGTTGTAATGACATGTTTTACTTTTTGTGACAGGAGAAGTCGAGAGGCGATGATATTAATAGACTTATATAATCTCTGCGACAGCTTAATATCGCCGACACTGGTAGCCTAGCGGATGGCGCCTGTAGCCAAACCAATAGGTCGGGAGTTGGATACCCGCTGTTCGCACTGAAGTCTTTTTGATTTAGCCACTTTGGGTCGCATATGGCTTCCTTTTGACATTATAATAGTTTGGGTATTGAAACAATATAGCGTAATGTGTTGAACGCTTCGCACTTGGCGAACGCCTTGAGTTCGACGCCCAGCTCCTGCAATATCTATATATCAAACTGTTCAACGCTTTTACATATCTGCTGTGCCATAATAAGATATAAACTGTCCGATTACTCCGGCGTCACCAGACCAGTTAATCTTTAGTCATATCTTGCTCTTGATGGAGGGCTCCGACAGAAAACACGTCGTTATAATGACTGCTGAGCGATAACTGGATGCATATACTTCTTGGGCTCATGGTCAAGAAGAATTCGTGTAGCCACAAGGTTATACGTTCGAATTTGGTCTGCGATACTCAAGAATGTAGATCGTTCATAACCCGGGTGCCACGCTCCAGAGACTACGTCTTTTGTAATCAATATTGCACATCATATATGCGTCTAGCTCAGTTGGTCGAGCGCGGGGCTTCGATCTTCAGCGTTATAAATAGTTTTGCCGATCCCGTCGCCTGAAGCCAAGCAACAGTTTTGCGCTGGAAATGGTATAAACAAGAATTCGAGAACGTTATAAACGAACGTCCGCCCTGTCCACTTGGCTACGAGAAGGAAAACTATATGCCGTCTGTAGACTTTTTCCCGTATGGTACGAATTTCTACAGCAATAAGATTAGGAGAGATCAACTCCTACCAGCAATCAAATCACGACAGAATTAATACTTGCGCTTCAGAGAAGATGTGTCGGACGGCTCAGACGTCGTGACTTATGACAGCCTTCTCGGGGGTGTATGGCCCAATCCCTGCTGCCTCCAACGTATTTCTGAAGATAGAGATTACAAGGAAGTCTGAGACAGATTGAGCAAGTCGGAAACTTCATATATCAATATTGCCTTGTTTCCTTGGTGACTACAAAGACAATCCTTCCGCCATGTTGTGGGTTCAATACCCGCTGCTGCGATCATTGTTTCTTCATTTTGCCACCATGGATATGCGTGAGCACGAACCACTAAGAAGGAGACGCACATAGTGAGAGAGAAAGAGAACAATATGAAGAAACTGGATTCGCAAAATCTCACGAAAACTTTTGAGGAAGGTGATGATGTCCCCCAAGGTCACCATGAGAGCTTGGCTCTGATACCAATGCAAGAGAACAAGGATTACGACCACCACATGCTAGAGAGATGACTCTCCTCCCAACCAAATGCCTCTATATATAGCTCTCTCCAGGGGACTGCCTTCTTGGGCAGGTGGATACTAGCCAGCCAAGTGTCAGCCATGTAACTACATGTGCGCCAAGTGTCCCAGTTAACTCGAGTTAACTCAAGTGGATGCTTCTAGAAGGCTCTAGATCTCTTTGGGCAAAATACTCTCCCCATGTCTCCCATGGGGATTGAAACCAAGACCTCCTCCTTCACATCCTTGAGACTTAACCACTAAGCTAAGTGGATCACTTGTTCACAAGAGCACAAGACCTCCTAGTAAGTCTAAAACTCGAGATCTTTGGTCATACACACGGATGACCAAACGGTGTCCGATTTCAGATCTGTCTGAACCGGCCAGACCCTTGGATCATAGACTTACTTTATTACAGAATGGTTGTTGCAGAAGCCTCTACACCAAAAACGGAGTCTCCTAATCTTATGCAGGAAGAAGAATGGAATTCACTACTGTTTGCAGTTTTGACCCATCTTCTCATGAGCAGTGCATCACTTCCTTATACATGAGTACTAGCTCCTTGTTCACCGCATCACTCCCAGGGGGGATTTGTTGATATATTTAGGTAGTGATGTGTGTGAACACACTAGGACCACCGGGGTATTTTTTTCCCTCTTTAGGAGGTTTTTTTCCCCCGGCTTGTATATATGCCTATTGCCCTAATGTGCTACTTATCTTTGTACATTCTCTAGTAATACATTCAGTATTGTGTGTTGTGCTCCAAGATTCTTCTTCTTCCTTGTGTTGTTCGCGTGCTTCCGCAGACATCTAACTCCAACAGATAGATCCAGAATCAGAAATCTCTAGTGATGATCCAAATAATGAGTATGTGAACAGAGGTAAAGGAAAATTGGCAGTCGCAGAGAACATATCAATATGGTATTCTTTGGAGTATTGGAAAGAGTTAAAAGTATGTCATCTTCTTGATCCTATGCATATATTAAAAAATATTGGTTATTCACTATGGCAGCATCTTCTTGGACTAAAAGATACCACAACATCAAGGAATGATTTGAAAGATAAAAAATCCAAACCAAAGTTATGGCCAGTTTTTGATAGACATCGATAAGAAACGACTTATGCACCTGCTCCTTGGGTACTTACAACAAAAGAGATACAGACTATCAACAATAGAATTCAATTGATTAAGACTCCTACACGATATGGAGCATCTTTTCAAAACATGTTTACTATGGATGATAAGAGCTTATCTGGGTTAAGACCCATGACTGGCATAACTTTTTGAAACATATTTTACCTTTGGTTATCGATGGGTGTACAACGAAAGGAGTACGAGATGTGATCTATCATCTTGGATCACTTATAAGGTAATTATGATACTTTTATATTTAATATGTATGAATATTGGATATCTTTTAGTTTTTAATTAACTTCTTTATAATTGTTTTTATGATATGTATAGGTGGATTACATCCAGAGAGATTGACAAAAACTCGATCCCACAAAAAAAACGTGAATGCAAAGAGCTACTATGTTTGATGGAGAAAGGACTTCCTACTTCATTTTTTGATATTCAGGTTCATTTATTAGTCCATCTTGTAGATGAAATAGAGATTGCAGGTGTTGTCAACACTCGATGGATGTTTTGGGTCGAGCGATTTATGGGGATATTAAAAGGTTATGTGTGACAAAGAGCGAAACCAGAAGGATCCATGACAAAGGGTTGGATGCTTGAAGAGTGCATGTATTACGTTAGTGAGTACCTTGAAAGAGTTCATGAAGAAGCTCCACGTGCATGGACCAACAAGTCTTCTTCAAAAATGACAGATGAGGTATTATCAGGTAAGGGGATTCCATTCTTATTTACATTTCAAGAAAAAAATGATGTTTCTACTTTTGTAGCATATAATAGCGAATGCATGCAAGCATTCCTTAGCGAGTACGAGGAACTTCAAAATCTCCAAAGTAAAAGGTAAAAAAACAAAAGATTTAGACGTAATCTCGATAATAATGAGATTACAGGTATATCTTCTTTTATGGATTGGCTATATAGTCATTTGCAACACGCCAACGTAAATAATGAAGAAATCTCAGATGAGCAAAGAGAGCTAATGATAGGTTGTGAATGAAAGGTAATTTTATTAAAATAATATTTTATTTTTTTCATATATGTATGTTAGTTTCTATTTACTAATTGAATTTATTTTGCAGGCTCGAATGTTCACTAATATGTGGGCTTTTGGACAACATATTAGAATCAAAGCCATTGATTCTTTATGTAAAACAGAGAATGCTAGTATTTTTGCTTCTTTCAAGCAACTATCATGTGCTAGCTCAAAAGACACAAACCTTATAGATAGCAAACTTGGTTATGTAGGAACTATTGTTGGTATCTACAAAATTTCATTTCGTACATTCAAACAGGTAGAAAAAAGTTTATATTTTTTTGATAGAGTTAGTTATTTTTTAAAGCACCTAATAATGGGTTTTTGTTGTATAATATATTTTGATAGGTCATTTTGAAGGTTAAGTGGTTTCGATCCGAGTACAAAGGTAGTAATTCCATATTAAGAAAGGAATTATCTCGGTTTTGGGCAATTGATTCTTCCAAGGTAATGTGATCTACTAAAGAACCATATATTCTTCCTAGGCATATTGAACAAGCATTTTTTTATAAAAACCTAGATGCTCATCCTTGGTGGCAAGTCATTCATGTGCAACCTAGAGGTAGGTCATTGTTTGAACAGTTTATTGTTAGAGAGATCGAAGAAAGTCCTCTTGATGATTCAGCATCAAATACTGATACATCAACATCTGGAATAGAAATTAGAATCATTATACGTGGTAATGATACTAATCTTTTTTATGAAGAGGATAATTCTCTACATGCTGATTCTACTGATGAAGAAGAGGAATTACCATTGAGCTACACATCATCATCTTCTTGAGGACCTCTTGAGGGGAAAGATTTTTGTGCAGATTTGAGCTATGATCATGAATTCTTTGAGAAAAAGAAAGAAGGGGAAGAACAGACTTGGAGTACGTTTTGCGCTGTGGGCAACGTGGTAGAGCCCAATAACGTGATTCTTGCCCACACGGCTAAGGAGAGGGGGACGAGAGTTCTCTCTTCTTCTTCCATTGAAGATGAAAAAGTAGGATCTAAAGAGCCTTATAAAGGCTTGCTCCAGCTGCATTTTTTTAGGATGAGGGATATATATATTGCAGGCACACATAGTCAGAAGAAGGGCATCAGAGAAATCCACATATGGGAGAATAAAACCCATCAATTCCTTCATGTTTTGAAGATTTTGGTATACCTAGGCTCACCTTTTAAGCCACAACTTGGGTTGGGCATATGCAAATTAGAAATTCAAAATCCTATAGAATCCTTGCTCATAGGCCTTTGCAATTAATCCTATTTATCCTTGCAGGTGCACATAGTCAGAAGAAGGGCATCCAAGAAATCCACATATGGGAGAAGAAAACCCATCGATTCCTTCATGTTTTGAAGATTTTGGTATACCTAGCCTCACCTTTTAAGCCACAACTTGGGTTGGGCGTATGCAAATTAGAAATTTAAAATCCTATAGAATCCTTGCTCATAGGTCTTTGCAATCGATGGTCTAAAGACATACTTTGATGAAGGAAGACCATCTATTGAAGTAGGTCTCTTACTTTAAGATGCATGCTCAAAGTTTCATAGGAATAATCTATGTTACTTGTAGCTCTCATGAATGTATGTATTTTTTATCAAAGATAGTTTTCCTTCATAGATTGCTTTTTTTAAATTCGTAAATTGAGCAATTCAAAGAAGATTTTTCCTTCCTATTTCTTTGTCTTGAGAAAGATAAAACAAAATAACAGGTTATGCTTAATTTCTTCCTTGTTTCTATTTATTGAAGAAATATAATTTGTAACATAGTTTAAGCATACATGTTGAATCAATCTTAATTCTCTTCATTTGAAAATTTATATTCCCTTCTCTTTGAGCCATTGATTATGTTCATGTGATCTTAGGGGAAGTAAATATAAAAGGGAAGGGAACTTGACATATTTTCATGAACTCTAGGTGATCCATATTTCAATATTTGCATATGCTTATGTAGGTTTAAAGAAATATGGTTACATGCATAGATACGTTTCTTTGAAGAGGAATGCATTTGCATGTATCACCATTTGAGTGCATTGTTTAGAAATAAAAGAGGAAATGAATGAACATATGCTCCAAAGGACTTAGGAAATTTAAATGCATATTTTGAAAGCTTATGGAATGTACTAAGTGTCTCTGAAGTTACCTGGGCTAGTGTTGAGTAGGATTTTTCCAACACAATCTCATCTCTATAAACCAATCCATCACCTCTTCACGACTACGTATCATAGCAAAGTTAAAGACTAGGTAGTATGGGTGATGGATTCCCCTTATCCATTGACAAGCTGGAACAAAGTAACTACTCAACATGGTCTCTGAGAATGGAAGCTTATCTTTACGTAAGGAACTTATATGGATACATCTTAGGTGATGAAATGATGCCAATAATCAAAAGCAAGGGCCAACCAACACAAGAGGAGAAGGAAAGGTTGAATGCATGGTATTCAAAGGATCCTTTTGCAAGATCATACATTTTGAACTCTATATCTGATTTTCTACTTGCCCATGTTAGGAATTGTAAGACCTCTCAAGAGATATAGAATGCTTTGGAAGCATTGTTCTCCTTAAGTACTAAAACTAGGAGAAATGAACTATGGATAGAGTTTACAACACTGAAGAACGTGCCCAAGAAAAGTGTGATTGATTTTGTCACCAAGATGAAGGATTGTAAATAAAGTTTGGAGCATCGGAGACACCATTGATGAGGAGAAAATTGTGAGGCAATTCATCAGTGGGATTAAAGTTGATGGAAAATGGAAATCCTTCACCACAACTATGGACCTCTACATGGATATGTAAGTATCTGACTTCAACACACTCATGGGGTAACTTTTCACACATGAAGCAAAGCTTATGAAGAATGGTGAGAACCAAAAAGGTAAACAATCCTCTACCCTCTATGCAGATAATAATAAAGGCAAGGACAACAAAGGGAAAGGTAAAAATCTGATGATCAAGGAAGTATCTCTCAAGCCAATTTTGTGGTAGAGGTAGAGACTCAAGAGCAAGGGGTAGAGGAGGTAGAAAAAGTTGTGGGAGAGCTCAAAGTTCAACAATGTGTGCCATATGTGGTTGATCAAATCACATCACAAAAAATTGTTTCAAGAACCCAAGGAATCAATAGAGGAGGCTATGAAAACCCAAGAGGTAGATTCAATAACTCATGTGGACATAATAACAACTCATAAAACAACTATCAAGAAGGATACAAAGGAAGCAGAGACTACAACAACTTTATAGATGATCGAGCTCAAGAGGATTCACTTTTACTCATGAACATGAAAAATGAAGGAAGGTAAGTCTGATGAGCATGTGTTCTGCATAGATTCAAGATGCTCAAATCATGTGGTAAGAATGTGGCTCTACTCTTAGACTTAAAAGATCCAAAGAACAAACATGAAATCCAAAAACGAGATGACACAAGACATCCAATTGAAAAGATAGGTAATGTCAAGTCAAATAATGGTAATAGGTATTTACTAAGCAGAGTCCTTTATGTGTCTACAATCACAGAGAACCTTACCAATGTAGGTCATATTGTTGATAAAGCTTTGCAGGTGAGATCTATGAAGCATGGATCATATGTTGAGGACCCATATGAATGATGTTTTATGATAGAAATGGGATAGAAGAGAGTTAAGCTATACACTTTTGAACTCCAAGACACCAAGAATACTTCCTTGCTCAACTATGGCACTCAAACCCTTTCATAATTAAAGGTTTGGCATAAGAGGCTAGCTCACATTGGAGAAAGACCCCTCAAACAAATCATTAGAGATTAAAGTGTACTTGGATACCCAACATATCAAAACAACACATGATATACGATTGTAGTGCATGTCATTTTGGTAAGTCACACAGGCAACTATTCACCAAGAAAGGCTCCATACATGGAGATCTCTTGGAGCTTCTCCACAGAGATATTTGGGGACGAAGCAAATAACCTTCAATTCTTGGGTCAAGGTACTATGTGTCATTCATAGAGGAATGTAGAAGATGAATTATCTTATATTTCATGAACCATAAAGATGAAGTATTTTCATGCTTTAAAAAGGACTTAGCTCTTGTGGAGAATCAAACATGTAAGGTCAAATAGAGGGGGAGAATAATACTCCCACGAGTTTGATTCTTATCTCCAAGAGAGAGGAATCAAAAGGGAAATCACCACCAGATACACTCTTGAGTAGAATGGAGTGCTAGCGAGAAGAAATAGGACAATTGTGGAGCCTACAATGTCCATGTCAATGAGAAGAAACTTCCTAATTACTTGTGGGCAAAGGTAGTATCTACTACCACCTATTTGATGTAAATAGACTAGTATGAAATTCTTTGGATGGTATGACTCCGTATGGGGCATGAAATGGAAGAGGACATAGCTTGGATCATTCCAAGATCTTTGGGTGCATTGCATATTCACATATAACTTCAAAGATAAGAGGTAAATTGGACCCTAAGGTAGAGAAATGTGTGTTCATAGGCTATGATCTTAATCAAAAGGGTTAAAGATTATATAATCCAAGCAATAAATAGTTCATGGTAAGTTGAGATGTTAATTTTGATGAAAACAGGTCATGGTTTGAAGATGATTGCAAGAGAATAAAGCTACCTTATGACATAGAGGAAGGCTTTCCAACTCCATCAAGAAAGGATGACCACACACTTCACTTCAAGTGACTCTGAAGATTATTAGAAGACTCCAAGGAGAGGAATAACTCTTGGAACTCCAAAGGTAAAGCTAAAGTGCAAGAGCTGAGGGATGTAGTAGAATCCTTTCAACCAATCATCAGAAGCTCAACTATAGAAAAGAAGAAGACATAAAGCTATGGCTATGATACATTATTGATCGCTAAACACTCTATCTATTTAGCACAAGATTCAAACTTTGAGGAGCCCTTATCTTATGAGGAAGCAAAGAAGAAACCGGAATGGATGAATGCCATGGAGGAAGATATTGAAACCATACTAGAAAAGCATACATGGGAGTTGGTACCCAAGGGTTCATCTATGGAGATCACAGGATCAAGGTGGATCTATAAGGTAAAGAAAAACTCTGATGGAACTAATAGGTAGAAAGAAATATCTGTTGCCAAACGGTATGCCCAAACACAAGAGATTGACTATGAAGAGACTCTTTCACCCATGGCAAAGATGCCAGCTATCATAGTTCTTATGAGCACTGTAGCTTCCAAGAATTGGAAGATTTATCAAATGGATGTCAAGAATGCATTTCTAAATGTTTTGATAATTAAAGAGGTATATATGGCTCAACCTCTTGGTTTTTAAGATTCATAATTCCTTGAATATGTATGCATTAAGGAAGGCCCTATATGGTGAAAAGCAAGCCCCAAGAGTTTGGAATCATAGGCTTGTCTCCTATTTATAGGATAAAGGATTCATGGTTAGCAAAGCATATCCTTCACTCGTCATCAGGAAGAATCAGTTTGAAGTCATATACCTCTGTCTATAATGATGTTGAAGGCCTAAGGAGGATCAAGCTTCAAGTGAAAGAAGAATTCGAAATCAAGGACCTAGGGAAACTCAAATACTTCCTAGGCTTGGAAGTAGTGTATACAGAAAGGGTATGTATCTCACTCAAAGGAAATATATCAAAGGTATGCTTGCTAAGTTCAAGATGGAGAACTCAAAGTTTGCAGGTCTACCCATGAAGATGAATTAGAAGGTAAGCACTCATGAAGGAAATCAAATTGAAGAAATGACTAGCTATCACAGTTTACTGAGTAGTTTGAACTATGCCACATTGGCAAGAGCTCATATATTGGAAGTGTCATAAGTCAATTTATGCACACTTTTAGGAAACCTCACATGGAAGCAACTTAGAGGATACTCAAATACTTGAAGGGAACCATCAATGAATGTTTATATTAGCGAGGATATCTCACCTTTGCAGGTACCAAAACGTATCTCATGGTCTTCAAAGAAGGAGCCTACTTTGCACTCTCATCAACTGAAGTTGAATATACAAGAATGGTCAATGCAACTTAGCAAGCAATGTGTATCAAGACCTTGTATTCTAATTTAGGTCTCAAATTCCTCTACTCCTCACATGTTTGGGGATAACATTAGTTCAAATACATCTAGCAGCTAACCCAATCTACCATGGCAAGAACAAGAACATAGAAGTGCATTGAGAAAAGATGAAAAGTAAACAAATTAAGTTATCATATGTATATACTCACCAACAATGTGCAAACATGATGACCAATACATCGGATGGATTTGAGTCGGACACGTTCAAAGCTATGATTCGATTACGGGAAGCGTTGAAGAAATGGAGACTCAAGTATCTTAGGATTTGAGGGGAAGTTGTTGGTGCAAGGAGCAAGCCTAAGAGCTTGTTCAATGCTCATTGATTTCTCTTGTATTGTTTCACATAAGCATATGGTTTGGAGACTTCAAAGTTTAAAGCTTTGAAATTATCTTAGCCAATGGCAAAAGCAAGATATGGAGAGAATCTCATGATTGAAGGAATCCAAAGCCATGAATTTTCTTTTGAATCCAATTTCATATAGTTCCTATATATTAGGACTACCTTTTAGGTAGAAGATCTAACCACCATCAGAATCAAAAGGTGTATATAAACACCACACTTCTAGTCATGGTGTACTAGAGCAATATACAATGATTGTGGTTGATCTTTGACTTATCATCATTTATCTATGGTTACAGTACCTTTTGCAACTATGTCATCTTCTCATAATCGTTTTGTAGTGTATAGGTACTCAATGCCCAATCCACCGATTGAATAACTTATTTAGGACTATTGAGAGCATTATTATAAATTCTCATCAACATTAGATGTGTAAATTTCAAGTTATGAATGATTACATGTGACTTTGTCTACACATCTTCATCTCCCTAAAAAGTCAGGGTTGCCCCCAAACTTCTTACACTTATAGCTCAATGCACAGTGAGTCTAAATTCATGAAATAACTTTCTTTATATAGCTTAACACTTTGATTGAAAGTGTGCAAAAGCTCTTTGGATAGTTCCTATGAGGCTATGAGCATTGAACACATTTCTCAGAGCTTCTTCTCCATAAATATGAAGTTTCTCAGATTTCTTGAACTTCAAATTTATTTGTTTTGATACAAAAGTTTGTGAATTATGCTCCAAAGGACTTAGGTAATTCAAATTGCATATTTTGTAAGCTTTGGAAATTTACTAAGTTTCTTTAAAGTTACTTGTGCTAGTGTTGAGTAGGATTTTTCGAACACAATCCCATCTTTGCAAACTACTCCATCACCTCTTCACATAGTATACATGACTCAAGCCTTCGGGTTGGAAAACCCAAAACATTCAGATTTCAATGTAAACTTAGAAAAGTATTTTATGGTTTTAAAACAAGTTCCTAGTTCTTGTAATGAGAGGCTTGTGCAATTTTTTTGCAAGTGTGGATACATACCTTAGGAGGGAAGGAGGACTAGTTGTTTACATATGCATATATTTGGATGACTTGATTATAACATGAAGTAATGATGTAGGTATCTAATGGATCTTGACGAAGCTTGGGAAGGAACTTAAGATCTCTAATCTTGGGGTGCTCAAAATACTTCCTTGGAATGAATTCATTCATGTATCAAATGGTGTTTACCTAGTGCAAAAAAAAATCTAGATGTACTTTATAAGTATGGTATAAGTGGATGTAAGCCAATGACACAACATGTGGATCCAAACACTAAGCTATGTATAGGTGAAGGGAATCCTCTTGAAGATATCACAACATATAGAAACATAATTTCAAGCCTCAATTATGCTAATATCACAAGACATGACTTGTGCTATGTTGTAGGGGTTCATTTTTTATTTTTGAATGCATCAACTAATGTTCTTATGAATGTAACCAAGAGAGTGCTTAAGTATTTCAAGTATAGAATCAACCAGGGGATATATTACCCTTATAAATATGGATTAAAACTAAAGGAATTTAGGGATTCTAATTGGGTTGATTCTAAGGAAGACTAAATCAGTACATCGAGCTATGTCTTTGTGCTAGGTCAAAGAATCATCTCATGGATGTCCAATGAACCAATGTACCATGCAATATCTTCTAATGAGGATGATTATAGAACTTTGGCACTAGTTACATGTGAGATCATGTAGCTCAAGAAGCTTTTCAAGGACTTGGATATGGAGATCAAAGCAAACACACTATTTGCAGACAATACCTCAAGCATTCATCTAGCAAGAAACCCCATGTTCCTTGAAAGAAGCAAGCACAAAGAGATCCATTATCACTTCATCAAAGAGAAGTGCCATATTATGAGGAATAGTTATGATGGGGATGATCCATCCCTTAAGATGTGGTTGCATGAATTGCCATGTGGCAATTTGAGGGTGTACTTACCATTCAAGTGGTAGAAGAGAGTAGAAGGCCATGCGAGAGTATGAATCATGTATGCTCATGTAGATGCAGGACTACGCATGGGTGGAGAAGGCATTTATTCTTTCTGTGTGTCATCAATGGTAGCTTGTGTTTGACCTATGTCAAAAGAATTTTTCTTAATACTAGTATTATAGCCCAAGGTCAATTAGGAAGCTCCATCATCAAGATTAGTGCAACCCATGCTTGAATGTTTCAAAACAATTGGACTAAGGAAGATACCAAAGACAAAGAGAGAGAGTGTGCTTAAAGGCCTCCCTATTCTCTCCCTTATGCATCTACAAAACTCAAAAGTTGGTATCCATATGTTTTATAATGTGTACATAGACCAATTATCAGCAATAATGCTTCATTCACCATCGCTTCATCTATTCAGATCATCATCAATTTCCATGGCCTTCTATCAAAGTAAAGTTCATGTTTATATTTGTCATTTCATCTCAATAGGAGAGGTAACTCTTCTCACAAGGTTTCATATCCAAAGCTATGTGTATCTAATTCGAATTGAATCATAACTTGAGTCGCATGGGGACACACATAAGGGGAAACATAAAGATAGAAAGGAAGAGAATGGATGCATTTTAAGCTCGATTTCAATGTGCTTTGCCTTGGTAGTAGCTTTGCCCCACTTGTTTGGCACCTCAATTTCCTATTTTTCTTAGTCATCATGCACCTAGAATGTATCCTTCCCATCATTATGAACCAATGTTTTTGAATCAACCATCATTTGACATCCATCTAGGAGGACTTTGTCCACAATTAATACTACCCTGGCATCCTTTTCCTCACATCAATGACACAAGGGAGAAATCTTTTCATGGGTACTATATCTTAAATTAATTTCCTCAACCAAGTGATAGAAATCACCTTAGTAGTGGTTGGATTTTATTGGATACATGACTAGAACAAAGTAGAGAAACATTTCATTGGTCAACAATAAATATGACGCATGAAACCTTTAGAAAGATCTCAATCAAGTGCTGTTGAAGCAAGTAAGGAGTATGACCCTCTTATTGATGCACTTGGGGATTTTATCCATGCCTAGATTGTGGCATGTGGAAGTTTTGATAGTCACGTGAGTCGAGGGTTCATTCTAGATGGCCAAAACTTTCTCGTTCCATATAACTTGTAGGATGATATGTAGAAAAACATCCATTTGACTTGGCCATGAGGAGAGACATCAAGTACAATTTAAGTGTGAAAAACGGCATGCAACATGTTATGTCACATAATAATTTAAAAAGGAAGCAAATTTTGTCACATGAAGAAGAGATATTGATAAAGAAGGACTTGTTCGATGATTGTTTAGAACCTTCAAATCATGGATACTCTTGCCTTTAGACATTATAGGGTAACCCATCCACAACTCGTACAGAGGAGTTCCATGAGTGGGGATAATCAAACAAAAGAAAATCGATACTAGATGGAGATTGCAACCCTCCAAAAATGCCCCTTCCATCATTTTGTACTCAACCCCTCTCTCAAAAATTACATGTATATGTGCTAATGGTTTTTTTCCATAAATCTCTCATCCAATATCCATTTTGGATGTAGATGGCTCAATGCATAGAGCAACAAGAGTTCCTGCAAAGATATTTCTGTTTAAAAAAGAAATGAATTTTTTACCCCTCCTATCATCTTTTCTAATCTGTGAGGGTACGTGTGCATAAGCAATGCACCCAAAGATTTTACAATGATCTAAAGAAGGTGTTCTTCCATTCCATGCCTCATAAGGTGTCATCCCATCCAGAGACTTGGATGGAAGCCTGTTGATTAGGTAAGTCATTGTTGGAAATAGCCTATGTCCATAGATAATTAGGGAGTTTTTTCTCATTCAACATTGATCTTGTAGCCTCTACTATTGATCTATTTCTTCTCTCTCCCACTTCATTCTATTCAGGATTGTAACTTGTTGTAATCTCTCTCTTTATGCCTCTGTCTTGTATGAAGGAGTCAAACTCATGTGAGAAATACTCACCACCTCCATGAGATCTGAGCCTCTTCAAACTTCTACCTATTTGATTCTCAACCGATGCCAAATACTTCTTGAAACAAGTGAAGAATTCATCTTTATGTTTCATAAAATAAAGTATTGTCCATCTACTATAGTCATCTATGAATGAAACATAATACCTTGACTCGAAAATCAAAGGCTCTCTATTAGTACCCCACACATCTGTGTGTACGAGCTCCAAGTAGTCTTCATACATGTATCCTCTTTTGTTGAATGATTGCCTATGTGATTTGCCAAATTGGCATGCTCCACATTTGTAAATCATGTGTTGTTTGGACACATTTGGGATGCCAAGCAAACACTGATCCTTGCATATTTACTTGAATGTCCTTTCACCTATATGTCCTAGTCCCTTATGACATATCTCCAACTCAGATAGGGTTTGGTCCTTATAATTGAAAAGAGCAATATTTCTTGTATCTTCAACTTCAAAGGTAAAAATTCTACCAGATTTCTCACCTTTTGCAATCCTCTTGAAGCCTTGTTGAGGGTCCTCCACATATGCTCCATGCCTTGTGAATCTAACCTATAAATCCTTCTCAACTATCTATCCAACACTAATTAGATTCTTAGTTATTGTTGGCACATATAATACCCTGCTTACAAGGTTCATTTTACCCTCATATGCTTTAACATTTCCAATCTTCTTTACTGAGTGCCTAGTGCCATCACTTGTATGATCTTCATGCTTTCCTTTGGGTTCTTCAAGATCAAACAATAATGCTAAATTGCTTGCTACATGATTGGAGCAACCAAAATCAATATAGAATAGGTACTCATCATCCTTACCTTGCTTGGTTGTCATATTCATGAGTAATAGGGACTCCTCTTGATCATCTGTATAGTTGTTGTAATCTCTCCTTTCTCTGAAGCCTCCTTGATAGTTGTTTTTTTAGCCTTGGTTATAATTGTGATGGTAGTTGTTTTCTCCATTATTTTACCTGCCTCTTGATTGTCCATAGACTCCTCTGAAGAAGCCTCTTCCTCTCTAATTTTTTGTGTTCCTGAAGCATTCATATGTAATATGATTGGTCAAGCCACAAATGTTGCAAGGTGAAGACTTATATGGTCTCCCCTTGCCTTGCTTTCCTCCTCTTTGCCTTCCTCTAGTACCTCTTCCTCGACTTGTGAAATTCACTTGAGAGGTGCATGCATCTTCTTCACTCTTCTTACCTTTGCCTTTATCTTTACTCTTATTTTTATCTGTGTAAAGGGTAGAATATTGATTAACTCTAGAAGTGTCTCCATTCTTGTTGAGCTTTGTCTCTTGTGTGAAGAGTTGACCCATCAATGTATTGAGGTCAGGTATCTGCATGCCCATATATAGGTCCATTGCTATGGTAAAGGACTCTCATTTATCATCATCCTTGATGCCATTTATGATCTGCCTTACTATCTATTCCTCTTCTATTTCTTCTCCAATACTCCCAAGTTGATTAGCTACATCCTTCATCTTGGTCACATAGTTAGCTACACTTTTCTCTGTTTGCTTCTTCAAGGTTGTAAACTCCATCCAAAGATGGTTGTTTCTGGCCCTTGTATTTGATGAGAAGTATGAAGACAGTACTTTCCATGTCTCTTGGGAAGTCTTACAATTCCTAATATGAGGTAACAAGAAATTAGATATTGAATTGAGTATGGATGACTATCTAGAGCATTCTTTGCACACCATGCAGCTAGTCTCTCTTGCTCCTCTCTTATAGGTTGGTTTTTGCTCCTAAAGGTTGGCATTTCTTCATCTCTAGATATGTATCCTTACAAGATTCTTCCTTGGAGGTAAGCCTTCATCCTTGAGGATCAAGTTGGATAATTGCCCCTATCCAATTTCAAAATGAATGATGGAAATCTATCTTCCATTTTACCTTGATGTTGCTCTGATACCACCATTAACAGAGATGGTGGACACCTTCCAGAGATGAGATGGTGCTGCAAATTCCTGCTTCACACAAGCCAAAACTAAGTTGAGGAGTGCAAAGTAGGCCCCTTGAGCTATCCAATAATCACCCAAATACTTTGGAAGATGATCCTCAAATCAATGCATCAAAACAGATAAGTTGAGGTTTCACTATGAACCAAAAACTTGCTATTTTGGTCACTACACCTGCTTAGAGAAATGAAAAGTTCTCTTTCTATGCTAACAATTGAACAAATCATTTTGGACATATCTAATTGACTTGGGTAGCTAACTTTTTCAAGTTATTTCACTTGAAATGATCAAAAAATACATCCCGACATTTTCGCCTATTTATGGAATGCTCACCACAGGGTAATATTTTGCACATAACTCGAGGATGACTCAGCCAATTGAAATGAAACCTTGTAGTAAGAAAATAGACAATCATCACTGCAAATGGTCAAGTACACACTGAGAAATGGATCAGTGAAGCTCATTGTTCTCAGTGATACATGATAGAGTAGAAGATATGAGATATGAGAAAACTATATGTATTAATGCACATAACTTACATTGACATTGGCAATGAATGATTGCACAATGTGAGGGCAATGGTAGATGTATAATGTGAGCCCAATATGCCACACAAATTCCTCTAAAATCTCTGCTATTCATGGCTACATTCCACGTGACTAGGTAGCCCTTTTTTATAGCCTTTTGTTGGAGCCAAGATTCAAATTTGAATTCAAATCTTTACCTAAAAATGTTCCAAAGTTTTAGGACTTGATTTCCTATAAATCCTCAGCAAATAATTCATGGAAATATTCTCTTAAGAACTCATAGTTGGAGGTGATTCCATATATGCACTTTTACAAGGAGTAAAACTCAATTTTACAAGAGATCATTCATGTGCTAATACATGAATGCACATATGAGCTTTTGGATAAGTGGCCAAGCATTTAGGCTTGGATTAATTGCACCAACACTACTAAGAGATTTATTGAGTCTACTTTCATAGTTGATTTCCTTCACATGGGAGTTTGAATCTCCACTTATTAAGAAAGGAAACAGTTGGAGAGCTTATGTATTCTCAATTATGGGGAGTAGAGCCAAATGAATCCACCAGGGTATCTTTTAAGGAAAAGAGAAAGTGGAATAGATCCCATGAACATCAAGATCAAGGCACATCAAAGTTAACAACCAATCAACATAGTAAAAGCAAGTGGGTCCTCTCAAAAGAAAGAGTGATCTATCAGATTTCAAGGTGTATGGAAGTATGCAAACAACTCAAGAAAGAAGAAGAAACTTGGAGAACAACACAATACAGAATGTATTATCAAGTGAATTTACAAAAATAAGTGACGCTCTAGGATTATAGTGGTTTATAGAAAAGAAGGTTATAAAAACTCCTAATGAGGGGTCAAACTGCCTCGTTGTTCCTAAGTGATTCCACACACATCATTGCCTAAATATATCAACAAACTGCCCCGTTGTTCCTAAGTGAGTCCACACACATCATTGCGGTGAAGAAGGATTTGGGGAGCAATGCTACATTTCCAGCCACATGATTGGAACAACCAGAATCAATATAGAAAATATGCTCATCATCTTTACCTTCTTTGGATGTCATGTTCATGATCAATAAAGAATCCTCTTGGTCTCTTCTGTAGTTCTTATAATCTCTTCTACTCCTAAAGTCTCCTTGGTAGTTGTTGTTGTATCCTTGATTGTAGTTTGATGATAATTACTTCCTCCATTGTTGAACCTCCCTTTGGATTATCCATAGCTTCCTCTATGAAGGCCTCTTCCTCTCTGATTCCTTGTGTTCTTGAAACACTCATCTGTGGTATGGTTGGTCAAGCCATAGATATTGCAAGGTGAAGTGTTGTAAGATCTCTCCGTGCCTTGCTTCCCTCCTCTGCCCCTTCCTCTACATGTGAAGTTCACTTGACAGGTACTAGCCTTTTCTTCATTAATTTTTCCTTTACCTTTATCCTTACTTTTATTTCTATCTGTGTAAAGGGCACAAGATTGATTAAATCTAGAGTTGTCTCCATTTCTGTTGAGCTTTGTCTCATGGGTTAAGAGTTGCCCCATCAATGTGTTGAGGTCAGGTATTTGCATATCCATATGAAGGTCCATTGTTGTGGTGAAGGATTTGCACTTATCATCAGATTTGATGCCATTTATGATCTACCTTACTATATGTTCCTCTTCTATCTCTTCTCCAATGCTTGCAACTTGGTTAGCCACATCCTTCACCTTGGTTACATAGTGAACTACACTTTGCTTTGGTTTCTTTTTTAAGGTTGTAAACTTCATTTATAGTTGGTTCTTCCTAGCCCTTGTATTTGATGGGAAGTATGAAGAAAGTACTTCCCAAGTCTCTTGGGATGTCTTCTAATTCCTAATGTTAGGTAATAAGAAATCAGACATTGAGTTAAGTATATAAGACTTGGCAAGAGCATCCTTTGCACACCATGTAGTCACCCTTTCTTGTTCTTCCCTTGTAGGTTGATGCTTGCTCCTGAATGTTGGCATTTCTTCATCTCCTAAGAGATATCCGTATAAGCTTCTTCCTTGGAGGTAGGCTTGCATCCTTAGTGACCATGCTGAATAGTTACTTCTATTCAATTTTTCAATGAATAATGGAAATACATCTCCCATCTTGCTTATTGTTGCTCTGATACCACTACTGGAGGAGATGGTGGATAGACTTCAGAGATGAAGTGGTGCTACAAAATCCTGCTTCACACTAGCCAAGAACAAGTGGTGAAGAGTCTAGTAGGCCCTTTTAGCTTCATAATGACCACAAATAATCACTTATGTGCTTTTAAACATGATCACTAATCAATGGATCAAAACAGATGAGTAGAAAGTTGAATCAGGATCATCGACTTGCTATATTAGTCTCTGTACATGTTCAATAGAATGCACAGTGTTCACAGCCTGCTAGCAATTGCAGCTGAGTCTAAAAAGTCTATAGTAGTCATTGAGATGAGGAAAAAGTTACAAGCATCTCTAGAGGAATTGAAATGTGGTGGGACTGTCTCCTGAGAGGAATATTCAATTTGAGATGCAAATTCAGATATATATTGTTAATTCAGAGCTGTTAAGGTTTGAACCAAATGCAAACAATAAAGTGCCTCAATTAGAGGTAATATTTAGCTTTATTGACATTGTTTGGAGGATTTTTGAAAGGTTGAATATTGATTACCTGGATTATTACATACACAAGCTGAATACAAATTGCATGAGAATCACCTCAAGAACGTGAATCGACATCTATCCTTTGTAAAGAACATGTTACACATGATGGAGTCACATGACTTGTCACCCTCATTGCCATTACCTCCCCCATAACTACCATCATCCCTCTCACTCACTGTTTCATCCATGTGCATAGCATGTGGTTTGAATATTGAGGAAAGGATGAGTTCTCTGGTGCACCTTGTGCCATTCAACCATTCATATCATTACATTTGTTTTGCACCATTTGTAATTATCTATAACTAATTAGCTTGTTACTAGTTAGCTATTACTAAGTAGCTACTTCTTGGTTAGTTTTTTGTAACTGATTAGCTTGTTACTAGCTAGTTACTTATTAGTAATTAGCTAGTTTCTTGTTGGTTACTTGTTACTAGTTGCTGATTACTCCAACAATTGGTATCAGAGCAGGTCGCCGCTTCATCTAGGGCATTGTCGACATCCCTCCATTCATAATCTTAGAATCACATGAAATTTGGTGAGCATACTCATGGTGATTAGGAGATCAAAACATCTTTGCTCTGTGGTACCAAAATTGTGATCTGACCTCATTTCGGCCTTTCAAGCACTATTGTAGTGCTTGTGCAAGCAATTTCATATTTTTGTGCCAAAGATATATACAGGTTTCAGTTCGCCAATATAAATGTCTTGAAGTCTGCTACATGTTTAGCCAAACTCCACAGGGTAAATCTGTTCAACTTTTTGAGATACAATCATTTTTTTGCATCAGGGTATTTTAGTGAGTGGCCATAGTTGAAAGGAGTGATGTATTCGATATGTTGGCTATTGAGGATAAGTTGGACGATAGCAATTAGCCATTATGGGCTTATATGATACATTATGTATTGGTTGCAAAAGTCATGGAAAATTGTGCAAGGCATTGAAAAACATGCTATTACACCTCCAAACACAGTTGTTGAAGCTGATGTAGACAGTGTTAAAGATGATGATATTCTTCATGTTCCTATTCGTGTTGTAGTTCTTGTTGCATCTACTATAGAGAAAATTCATTGGGATAGTAGAGATTCTTAGGCACATGCATTGATAGCCTTGTCTATCAAACATGCCATTATTCCTCACATTCACTCTTGCAGAACAGCTAAGGTAGCTTGGGATACACTTACCACTTTATACCAGGCAAGGAATGAGGCTCGTGTTGCTTACCTCCAAAAACACTTGGAGAGTGATTATATGAATGAAGGCGATTACGTGGATAGTTTTTTTACAAAGATCAAAGATTTGAAAGAACAGTTGATTTGTGCTGAAGTCCTGCCTGATAGTTCACTTGTGCAAACTATTCCTCCCGATTCATATCAGAGTTTTGCTTCTACTCTTTGTTAGATGATGAAAGGCAGTCCAAATGCCTTAACATTTAGGGAGTTAGTCTTTGTTCTATTGCACGAAGATGAGTCTAGGTAGAATAGTTCCATTATGCATGTTGCAGATCAAGCTTTCCTACCTAGCCAGAAGGGCAAAGGTAAATGGAGCTCTTCTACTAGTAAGCAGGAATCTCCTATTTTTGCACAATTAAAGAAGGATGACAGAGACAAGAATAAAACAGAAAAGCAAAAATTGTTTTGCAAATATTGTAACGCAAATAATCATGTCATAAAAAGTTGTCCAAAATTGGTTGCTAAAGAGGCAAGGAAGAAAGAGGTTGGAATGTTGCAGCGGCCTCTACACCCAAAACAGAATCTACTAATCTTGTGCAGAATGAAGAATGGGCATTTACTATTGTTTGTAGTGTTGACCCATATCACACGACTAGTGTATGTTTGTAGGAGACTCAAATGTTTGGTACTTTAATAGGGGCAACCAAACACAATTTCTTCACTTCACTTGAGTCCGCCCCTACAAGGAATATTGTTACATGCATCAACAACTCCTCTTACCCTGTTATGGGAGTTGGTAAGATCCATCTGACTACTACTGATGGTAGTCCTTTTACATTGTCAGATGATTTATTTGTGTCAAGGTTCAAGAAGAATCTATTATCAGTTTCAAGTTTGGGTAAAATTGGCTTGGTTACAAAATGTGTTGATGACAGATGTACAGTTCATGATCTGTCAAATGGCAATGTCATTATGGATTCTGGCATTTTATGTCGTGGGTTGTATAAGCTCATTGAATATGAAAAATTTGTGACTGATTTAGCATGTGTAATACATGATTCTCACGCTTTGTCAGATGTGAAGCTTTGGCATGCATGCTTTGGTTATCTAAATTTCCCTAGTTTGCTATGCATGGAGAAATAAAATATGGTATCATCTTTGGCTAAACTTGAGGCACCTAGTAAACATGTATGTGAAGGCCATATTTTGGGCAAAATGCAGCGTTCCTCCTTCCCAAAACATGGTTCAGTTTGAGCTACTTAGAAATTGCAGCTTGTTCATAGTGATGTCTGTGGTCCTATGTAGACACCCTCTTTTGGGAACTATCTTTACTTCATGACCTTCATCAATGATTTTTCCAAGAATGCATGGGTATGTGCCCCAAAACATGGTTTAGTTTGAGCTACTTAGAAATTGCAGCTTGTTCATAGTGATGTCTGTGGTCCTATGTAGACACCCTCTTTTGGGAACTATCTTTACTTCATGACCTTCATCAATGATTTTTCCAAGAATGAAGTGTTTATATGCTTCAAATAAATTTTGGTTTTGGCTAAAAATCTGTCAACATGTAAAATGGACACCCTCTATTCTGATTGAGGGGGGCAATATATGTCGTGTGACTTTAATGCATTTTTGGCTGAACGTGGGATAAAACATCAGTGTATAGTGTCATATACACCTCAACAGAATGGAGTTGTTGAAGGAAAGAACAAGTAACTCATGGAGATGGTGAGGTGTATGGTCAAGAGTCGGCCTTTACCACATAGTTTCTGGCTTGAGATTGTTATGTGTGCAACATGTGTACTTAATAGGTGTCCCACTTAAGCATTGCAGCCCATCACTCCATATGAGGCTTGGCATGTTCGTAAGCCATGTGTTGCTCACTTGCGTAATTTTGGTTTTTTGGCATATGCATCAGTGCAACATAGGAAATTGGATGTAAAGCAGCAAAATGTATTTTTTTTTGCTATAGTTCTATAAGTAAAGGCTATTGTTTGTATAATCCACATACTAAATGCATTTTGGTTAGTCGTGATGTTGTTTTTGTGGAAGATGCTATTCAGCCATTACTTTCATGTACTAAGGGGACATCTGTTAGCTCCAAAGACATGTATGATACTTTGCTTCCTCTTTTTACATGTGGATAGTCTAGTGTTGGTCCTAATGTTTCTTGCTCTCAAAAGCTACTAGTCGACCATCTTGAACAAGAACCGCTCCTATGGCAAAATCACTCGCATCAGTCTCAACCACGAAGGGTTTGTTGGGATTTGCTATATGTAAAACTGGAGTTGTAGCAATTGTTACTTTCAATTTCTCCATACTTTGCTTCTGTTCATCTCCCTAATGAAAGACTTTCCCTTTCCCTTTAAGCTATTTTGTCATCGGGACAGCAATTTTGGCATAATTGTTAATAAATCTTCCATAGAAACCTGATAAACCTACAAAGATCTGCAGCTCTTCCAAGTTCCTTGGATGTGGCCATTCCATAATAGCCTTTAATTTTTCAAGATCCATCTAGATTCCATCCTGGGAGACTATATGCCCAAGGTAATTAACCTCTGTTTTGAAACATTCACACTTTGACTCCTTAGCAAAAAGTGAATTTTCCCTTAGCACTTGAAATACCTTTCTTAAGTGTTTCAAGTTCTCTTCTTTTGATGCACTATAGATGAGAATGTCATCCAAAAAACCTACTACAAAGTGTCCTAGATAAGGCCGTAAAACACTATTCATGAGTTTCATGAAAGTGGCAAGAGCATTGGTGAGACCAAAAGGCATCACCAAAAACTCATAGTGCCCATATCTAGTCCTAAATGCAGTCTTACGGACATCCTCAACCCTAATCCTAATATGATAATATCATGATCTAAGGTCAAGCTTGGGAAAATACCTAGCTTGATGTAACTAATCAAATAGATCTTCCAATCTAAGCATCGGAAACCTATTTTTGATAGTTACCTTATTAAGTGTTCTATAGTCTATACATAGCCTCATAGAGCCATCTTTCTTATTAACTAGGAGCATTGGCAATGCCCAAGGGGAGTTACTAGGTTTAATGAAGCCCTTATCTAAATAATCCTGCAACAGCCTCTCAACCTCCTCATGCTGAGAAACACTAAGCCTATAAGATGGCCTAGAAATAGGGTTAGTGTTAGTAACTACCTCAATGGCATGGTCAATGTCCCCTCTCTCAGGTGGTAGCCCTCTAGGTAAGTCAGTGGGAAAAACATCTCTATACTCAAACATAAGATCCTTAGAACTTTTAACCACACACTCTTGCAAAAAAGAATAATAGAAAGTACTATCCATATTTACATTCCTAGCATGAAAATATACATCAGATGAATTGTTTGTACAATGCTCAATATCATAACTATACAATAAAACATCTCCTGTACATGCTGAGAATAACAAAGACTATAGAACTCTAAGGATGAAATGAGAGGTGCACTAGGTACATCTCTCTCTCCCTGAATACAAACTTTACTTCCATTCTTTTCAAATTCAAGTGTGTTGTTTTGATAGTTTCGTTTAAGTGTGTCTTCTAACCCCCATAGCCACTCTCTACCTAACACAAGGTTTGTCCTCTCCATATTCATAATTTGGAAGTCCATGTGATCTATATAGTCTTGCATCTTGACTTCCAAATTGGATACCAGAGTATCCCATATCCTCTTTTCTTCCCCTTGCATCATAGATACTATGTATTTATGTGCACTAGGCTGCTGGGAAATCTTCAGTTTCTTGACCAGAGCATAGTTTATAAAATTATGAGTGGCAGAGTCATCTATCATGACTCGCATGCTGGTTCTGTATACACTAACATGAAGTTTAACTAAGTCATGTGGTCCAAATTGCGATGACTACAATGACTGAGTCAAACAACAGGTGTGTTGTATATCCTTGTGCATCACCTCCACTCCCTTGTAGCTAGAGCTACCATGAATAGGAAGGGTCTGCACTAGGTGGACCACCTTTTTGCCCTTTTCGGGGGCCATACTAATCGCTGGTCCTCTCTTCTTTTCTTCCCCCTTCTTGAGTGGACAGTTCCACTATGAATGGCTAGGAGACAAACACCTAGAGAATAGTTTCTGTCTTTTTTCCCTCTCAAACTGATATGTAGGTAACCTAGGCCCTTGTGATCTTTGTTTTTTAATGAAAATTTTGGTTTTCTGAAATGGCAACTTCTTCTTAAATTTATTTGTGCTAAGAGGTTTGAGGGGCTGATCCGTCTCCCTAGGAGTGGATTGAGGATGGTTATGGTCCTCATATATCTGTGCATACTTGATCACCTCCTCAAACGTCTTAGGAGCATTCCTTCTCACTTCTCTCTTAATGGCTTTATCTAAGCCTCTAACAAACCCTTTGGTTTTTTGGAGATCATATAAGCCCTTAAGTTTCAAAATGTCTCCCTATAGTGGTATATGTAAATTGTAAGAGGCCTAACCCTCTGGGTAATCCTATCCCACTCATCCTAATTCCTCTCCTCCTCATTCTCAAGAAGAAACTCTTTTAGAAAAGAGTCTCAAACTGAGTCCAATAAGTAGGGATAGACTTCACCTCCTTAAGACTCATCCACCACTTGTAAGCACGTGGGCCAAGCAAGAGACTCACCTCTAGCACACGGTACTCTGGTGGGGTGCCCTTTAGTTGATGCAAATCATGCCACTTTTGTAAAAAAGTGTAGATTGCATCCTTGCTTTTATCTCGGTCATCCCTTGTAAAGGTAGGTGGCTTTAAGTCTTTCAGGAGGGGAGTTTCCCTAGAGCTCTCTCCTTTGTGCTTACTAGGAAGAGAAGTATCTCTCCTAGTCATTTCTAGAGGAAGAGTAGGGGATTCTCTTTCCTTCCTAGCTAGGAAAGAGGTGACGTGAGTCTCAAGTGAGATCATTTGAGACTTTAGTTGCTGAATGAGAGATGTAATGCCACTTAGATCTCTCTCTAATTTAAGGGTTTGTTCTTTCAAGTCTACAAATTGGTCATGAGTAACAAACTCATCCAAAAGTTCCTCATATGTATATTCTTCTTGTTGAGGCTCTTTTTCTTCTAAATTTTCCTCTACTTCCTGCCCCATTTCTACTTCTTCCATTCTAGAATCAAGATCCTCTAGTTGCTCTTTAGATGGAGAAGTGTGTTCAATTATTTTTTTCCCCTTAGATCCCATGTTTCACTTCCCTTCCCCTGTTTGCTAACTAGAGTATGTGAAAATGAATGGAAGTAAACTTTGAATATGCAAGAAGAAGAGAAATATATCACAAGAGCACTTCCCTGGTACAAAATGAAGCTGTGAAAGCAAAATCCAAGTCATCTTTGAAGCTTCAAGTCACTCATTTTCAATCCTTGCCAGGCCCAAACCAAAATTGGAAATGTCCGATTGGTCCGGGGAGGTTCTAATCACCAATAACCAACAAGAACAATGCCAAAACCATGTAGCAAAAGCCCCAACCAGGAAAACTGAGTGAAATTGAATCAGTTTAGAGATTTGATAGTCCTCACGAGTCCAAGAAATGTAGCACAACACATGTAGTTCAAAGATATAAAGCTATCCCAAGTGAAAAAAGTGAATTTGGATGCCGGAGGATGAAAAACTAGGCCCAAAAGTGGCCGTTAGTTCGTACTGAAGCACTACAGAGAGATTTCTATTGTCCAAATCCAACGTCAATGTCTTTTGAGTGAAGTTTAGGAGTAGCTTCATAACGTGACAAGAATTTCTGAAATCGGATATCGTATGAGAAAGCTATGGTGCAGAGAAGCGGGGTATGTCACGACTAGAGTGTGGTAAAACAAATCTTCATGGAATAGTGACTTTGAGAGCTCCAAACTAAGAAGGTAAAGCCTCTTGGAACAAACTAATGACCCATTGCCCATATCCACAGCCATAGTGCACCTTTATCTTGCTAAAATTTTGATCCAATCAGTATATTTTATTCCCCCAAATTCAAGAAAAAATCTAAAATAAACTTGGTTTTTACCTCCTCCTTCTTCACTTGGTCCTCTCCATAAAACTTGAAAACAAGCGTCGATGGGCAGAGATATCCCACATATGGGCGCTCCAACAATTTTGTAGCCTATAAAACTAAGAGCATAGGTTGCTCTTCTTCATCCAAGAGTAGGGGAGGAGGAGCAAAGCCCCTTCGTGGGTTGTATTGCTGGCGGATGTTTGTGCATGGGAGGGAACTCCTTCAGGTCCCACTATCGGCTCATGTGTGACTTTGGCGCTTGTCCCTATCACATGCACGTGATTCCATCTGAGCGTCGATGATCATCTACTCCAATACCATCTGTTGATTCTCCTATGATCCCCCCTAATTTCGGGAGATGTTATGCACTCACCTCGAGGTGAATTTCCCACCGTTAGAACGAAGATACATGAAGAGTTCTATCTCGATATTCTGCCCAGCCACGTACTACTTCCCATTAGATCTCTTCTTCGATCATATGGATACTCCCAGGTGGCTACTCACATGAGTGCCACTTGGCACTCATGTGTGATCCCATCTAATAAAGGATAAGAGGTGGTTCATACCTCTCCCCTAAGAGTTCTCCATATAACACGTCTACTTGGATTGCTTTATCCCAAGGGGGGATCACTACCGCCAGATTTACATGCTTTTTCTAACTCTGACTGGGTTGGTTGCTATGACACTCATGTGTCCATCAATGGTTTTTGCTTAATGCTTGATAGCTCATGCATATCTTGGTTGAGCAAGAAGCATCCTATTATGGCCACTTCTAGTTGTGAGGCTAAGTATAGGGCAACTTTCACAGTGATTGTTGAGTGTGCATGGCCCAGACGCCTTATGGTTGATTGGGTGTTAGTCTGTCTTTTGCCACCACCATATTCACTAACAGTGAGAGCGCATTTGAAGATGCAAGGAACCCTCTGTTCCATCCTAGCACTAAGCACATTAAGGTGCGCTATCATTATGTCAGGGAGAGGTTCTTTACTAGAGAGATCAGTTTGTCATATGTGCCCATATAAGAGAACATTGCAGACCTTTTCACAAAGGCTCTGCCTAGGGAGAATTTTGAAGCTTTTCGCAAAGATTTGGTCTTACTTCCTTTTGTGGATTGATTCCACATAGCTTGGCGCTTCCTTATACATGAGTGTTAGCTCCTTGTTCACCGCATCACTCTCAATGGGGATTTGTTGATATATTTAGGTATTTATGTGCGTGAACACACTAGGACCGTCAGGGGCACTTTTTTCCCCCTTTAGGAGGTTTTTTCCCCGTGGCTTGTATATACACCTATAACCCTAACAGGTCACTGATCTTTGTACATTCTAGTGGTAATACATTTAGGATTGTGTGTTGTGCTCCAAGCTCCTTCTCCCTTGTGTTGTTTGCATGCTTTGAAGACCTTCAACTCTTACTAATTAGTATTATTAATTAGCTATTACTAATTAGCTATTACTAACTAGCTATTACAAACTAGTTGTTACTAATTAGATATTACAAATTATCTATTAATCAGCTATTATTAATAAAATATAATTAATTAGGTATTATGATTTAGCTATTATGAATTAGGTATTACTAATTAGCTATCATTAATTAGCTATTACTAATTGGCTATTCCTAAGTAACTATTACTAATTAGTTTGTTACTAATTAGCTATTGCTAAGTAGGTAGTTCTTGTTTAGTCATTAATAATTAGTTATTACTAATTATCTTGTTAGGAATTAGCTTATACTAAGTAGCTGATTCTTCAATAGTTGTTTGTAATGACACTAATTTGGCTAGTTTCATTGTGCTAAGTAGTTGCTCATACCTCAATAGGAACTATTACCAACAATGCTGATGTTGCATACAATATGGATCTTAGGACAAGTGAGAATGTTGGACGTACACCATTTGCAGAAAGTAAGACATATGCCCAATCTTCAACATCGAAAGAGACAGATGATATTTCATCATTCCTCCAAACCTAGTCTACAATGGATGTCAATGTGGATCCTTGTAGAGTTGAACACATGCATGATGTGGAGTCCACATGACTTGACTTTGAGAGTGGTCTAGATGTAATGATGGAGAACGTTCTTGATCTAGTTAGCACCTCAGATATTCATCTCGCTAGTCACAACTATATAGTTGATAAAGAGGTTCCTCTTCCTATCCACATGTCTATGACATGTGAGTTTGAATCTAGTTTAGGGTCTTGCTTTTGTACAGAGTACGCATGCAGAAGCAAAATGAAAAGTAAAGTACTCTCACAAAACAAATAATGTGTGAAACACAAAATGAGTAGACCATGAAGTGGGTAGACTCATGTGGATTAGAAATGAGCTTGCCAAAAGCATGGAGTAGGCTCCTCAAGCTTCTAACCAAGTAAAAATGAGGGGAGAGGCCCTCCTTATATAGATTTGGGAGGGGCTCTCAAAAGTACATCATATGTGGGATAAGTCTCCTGAAAGGGGAATGGATACAACTGGTAGAAGCACATGGCAAGGTACCCAAATACAAAGGAAATACAATATAAAATGGAAATAGACTAGAAATGGAGTGCCTCCTAGATAAAAAATGGAGATGCACTCGTGCGGATACAAATGTAGATGAAGTAGGAGCAATCATGTCATCAACACCCCCTCTGTAGCTCCATTTTGGAGTGTATGGAGGCTACTAGGGTATGTGAGAAAGGTCCACCAAGAATGTATCAGCAGCAACAGCACGAGCACAAAATAGGAATTCGTCCTCTGGGAATCCATAGCCTCCAAGTGGTATTGACCATGCGGGATCGCTAGGTACTCCATAATATGTCCACCAGATGGATGAGGCGAATGCTCTAGAGGTACGCCACCAACGAGGTATAGGAACGAAACAAGATCTCACTGGACGAGATCACCTCCATGTGAGAGAGATAGGATGACTCCATGTGGTACATAGGAACCTTCAAAGTTTTAACAATGTCCACCACACTATGTGTATTGCCAAGAAGTAGGTCCTGCAAGAGTGAAACATAAACCATGAAGCATAAAATCATAGTCACATGGTAGTACATCCGTGTGTTGTAAGCCTCCATGGAGTGTACAAAGCCCTGATGTGTGTCAGTAGAATCATGGAAGCCTCCCTGAACCGAGAATCTGGCTCAGAATAGGATCCAATTGAATGATGAATCCAGGTAGATGTAGGAGTATCCTGTGGGAAGTGAAAGGATGCTGGACTCCATGAATGGAAAAGTACATGCTCAGAATGCTGCTGTAGACGAGGTATGTTGACTCTCGAAGATAGGAATGGAAAATGTCGAGTCACTGATCCTAGAGTAATGCCGAACCAAAGTTGAGGGGAAATATAAGCCTTAGATGATATGATAGGTATATCCATCTGAGGTATAAGCTGAGATGATATCTCTGACTCCTCATGCTCCAAAATTGTACCATGATCGAGAAAGTCATGTACAATGAGAGCATGCTCCACATAGTGTGACTGTTCAAAACTGGAATGATCCCCCTCTGAATCTGAAATGGGAGGATCCAAAAGGGATGAATACTTAGAGTATTCATCAAAAGTGTAGTCTTTGGTTACTATAACTGAGTGACTCTTTGGGTCGTAGAGTTTGTATGCCTTTTGTCGCTCACTGTACCCAATGAAAATGTACTACTTAGGCCAATCATCATTATGGCCTTGGACGTAGGCATCACTACCAAAGACGCAGAAATAACTTATACTTGTCTTCTTTTGAAAGTAAGCCTCAAATGGTGTTTTGTTCTTCAAAACATCTGAAAAACCTCTATTCTGAATGTGTACTACTGTCTGTACTGCTTCACCCCAAAACTTTAGTGGAAGTTGCTTTTGTCTAAGCATAACTTTCGCCATGTGGATCACACTTCGACTCTTTGGTAATGCTATACCTTGTTGCGTATCTTGCTTGGCTTGATACTTGATTCCATGTTGCTTCAAATACTTGGAGAAGTTTGGGTTGACAAAGCTACTATCTCCATCAGATCGGATGATCTTCAAAGAACTTGGAAAGTCTTCTTCAACTGTTTTTGTCCACTCCTTAATCTTGGAAATGGCATCTTCTTTATGCATGAGTGAATAAACCCATGTGTATCTAGTGAAGTCATCTACAATCAGGAAGAAGTAAATTGACGCACTTAGAGAAGGTGTACCCATAGGTCCACAAATGTCGATATGGACTCATGCTAAGGCTTTATTTGGAGAAACGGATATTTCTTTAGGCAAAGAGAAAGTTGTTTGCTTGTCACATGCTTTGCAATTCAATTCCACTTGTGCGATCCTGGGTAGACCTATGACAAGATGATTGGAAGAGATCTTAGCTAAGCAAGAGGTATGTCCAAATTTGCAATGCCACAAGTTGAGACTTGAATCCTTGGCCATAAAACTTGAAAGCTTGTAGATACCCTTATCTTCATATCCTTGAGCTATCACTTCATTAGATTCGCGATCAATGACTTGAACATCGTTGTGATTGAACTGAACCATCATGTTGTACTTTGTGATGGCTTTGACTGAAAGAAGATTCTTACAGAGGCTTGGTACATAAAGAACATCTTTTAGTGACTTGGTCTTGCCTTTAAAGTTGATGAATTGAACTTTTCCTCTACCTTGGATTTCAATGCACTTGTTGTCTCCAAGATAAACTTGTCCTTGATTTTCTTCTAACTCATTAAAATCATCTTTGTCATGGCACATGTGGGATGAAGCACCACTATCAAGAATCCACTCTTTCTTAGGAGTGGTTGCCACAAGTGCTTTGTGTTCACTTATGAAAAATAGGTCTTCACTTGTGCAGTGAGAATGATGTTCACTCTTGGAATTAGATTTAGACTTGTCCTGGTTCTTTTTCTTGAAGCAATATTTTTCAATGTGGCCAGGTTTGCCAGTAAAATTACAAGTGAACTTCTTCGATGAATTATGCGATCCTTGCTTAGATCCATTGTTAGCATGATGACTTGAGGTTTTTCCCTTATTGAATGGACCTTTGGCCTTCATGGCTGACTCTTGTGAGGAAGTTGATTTGGCTTGCGAGTCGTGAAGGAGCAATAGATGACGAACCTCTTTCCAAGATAAGACTTGGCCGCGATTATACAAAGTTGTGATGAATGTCTCGTACGACTTAGGTAACTTGTTGAGAAGCCGAATGGCCATGTCTTCACTAGAGATCTCCCTACCACATAGTGCTAATTTACACTGGTAATCCTCAAATTGGGCTATGACCTTGGTAATTGTGTTGTGTGGCCTAATGGTCAAATTATGAAACTCGGCCTCTAATGCATATATTTTTTAAGGATTTTTGTCTCCATACAAAGTGGCTAGCGTATCCCAAGCATCCTTGGACGTCTTGCAGGCAATGCTATGTCCTTTTGTCAGTTCGTCGCAGGCAAGTAACAGGTGACCTAAAGCTCTTTTGTCCTTGACATTCCACACATGCCAATTGTCTAAGTTGGTATCCCTATTGGGTTTGGGGTTTGACCCATCTACTACCTCATGAAAGAGATTCGTGTAGAGATATGCGCGCATGACATCTTTCCATAGATTGTAATTTTGGCCATTGAGGCGTTCATCCTTAGGCATAAAAATAGGGGTGAAAGAAGGTAAGAAGTTAGCCATAGATGATGAGCTACCTTCTCTTTTGGTCATTACAAAGCTTTGAAGATAAAGTGTTTAGAAACACTACCAAAATCTTCGCCAAACACACAATCTTTGAAGATAAAGTGTTTAGAAACACTACCAAAATCTTCGCAAAACGCACAAGCTTTGAAGATAAAGTGTTTAGAAACACTACCAAAATCTCTTGTCAAAAATGCTGCTTCAAAGTAATTGCAAAGCTTGAAATGAACGACTCGATACCAGATTGAAAAGAAAACTCCTTGGGAAGGGGGGGGGGTTAGAGTAGCCCTTCACTTGCACCAAGAATTAGAAGAGACACTTCAAGGGGCTTAGAATAGCCCTTCACTTTTGCAAAGAGAGACATCGTGGAGTGGGGAGAGTCGATGCTCAAAGAGAACTTGTGGGTGCGCTTAGACTAGCCTCCAATCCCACAATCATACACACACAATACTTTTTCTTTTTATATTTTAAGGTACAAGAGTGGGCACTTAGTGCCTTGAGTGTGCGAAAGGAGATACTCTTGAAATACAAATTAAGCTTGTACTAGATCCCTTTAGCGTTGGTATGTGTGGATACTTGAGTGCACAATGGTATGCTAAAGGGAGGGTTTAATCCTTGAGAAACTACAAAGTGTCTTCACAAATAGGGTTCCCCTTGTAATGAGGATTGATATTCCCACAACAAGGATATCCTAAGAAGAGTACAAAGTCTCTTTGAGGAGTACCCTTGAAAATTAACCCTTAGGAATTACAATAAAAGTGCCGATTTTGAAAGGTTAGAACATTTAACAACGAACAGTAATATATGTGATATCAAATTCAAATAGATGGCCATGCAAAATATGAGGCTGAGGTGATAAGGAGTAGTATATGGGCCAAATCGTTTGCCAAACGAAGTACAAATGGCAATTACTGTAGTGGGACTATCTTTGAGTGTAAGAAGTAAGCCAATTTTATTTTTTTTAAATGGAGGTTCAGCCGAAGCCTACTCCCCCGGACTTTAACTTTGAAATTGCAACTGTACAAGCGAATGGGCATAGCACCCGTGGGACCCCCCGTATCCCACAAAGCAGGGGTTAGACGAGGTTACAACTGAAAGAGACATGGTTACAACTGGATTCAACTGACCTAAGCCATAACATGTCGAGCCCGGGACTTGAACCCTGGACCTCCGCCTCAAGAGGCCAAAGCTCAACCAACTGTCCTACGGGACGTGGAAGTAAGCCAAACTTCAAGGAATCCACGTGCTTGTAGTTAATGAGTGTATCCCTAAATAGCGCTCTTGAATCAGCTGGCTCAAATTTCAAATCAATAAGCCAAACTTCAAGTAATCCACGTGATTGTAGTCATAGAATGTATCCCCAAGTAGCGCGCCTGTCCCTCAGTAGCCACATCCGCGAGTTCCAAAGTGTCTTCAGAGTGCTTCACTATCCTTTTCCTAACAAGATGGAGAGCCAGTCTAGAGTTTATCAATGACATAATCACTTATTTCAGTGCATTGGTGAGTTCTGAATGTGGAAATACCAGGTGAACGGAGGAGTAGAGAAGTCTTGAGAGTGTGAGGTTGGGTCTCAAGCTTCTCTGGCAAACTCTGAGGCACCGGGACTAAGAGATATCTCTATTTCAATATGTCAAATACCTGAGCTTTGTGCTACTGTAGATCTGACACTATAGCTCTCATGATAGATTGATAGTCACCAAATTCTCTGTCAAGCTCAATGTGATTCGCTGGCTCAGATGAGAGATAATAGGCAGTGATAGTGCCCACAGAGTCCAATTTGCGTGATGAAAATGTTGCTGATTAAGCGCAAGTGTGTGCCAATGTTATGTGTCTTGCTCGCCTGCACATATGGTACCCCTTGCATACTTTCTTGAGCTTGCTCGATGGATTAGAAGTGAAAACAACAGTCAGAAGAAAAAAACACAGACAGTGAGCCTGAAATGAGAGCCATCGAAGGCAATACAGAGTGCCAAGTACATGCGTACATGCGATTATAGAGAGGAGAACAATTTCTCTCTCTCTCTCTCTCTCTCTCTCTCTCTCTCTCTCTCTCTCTCTCTCTCTCTCTCCCTCCCTCCCTCCCTCCCTCCCTCCCTCCCTCCCTCCCTCCCTCCCTCCCTCCCTCCCTCCCTCCCTCCCTCCCTCCCTCCCTCCCTCCCTCCCTCCCTCCCTCCCTCCCTCCCTCCCTCCCTCCCTCCCTCCCTCCCTCCCTCCCTCCCTCCCTCCCTCCCTCCCTCCCTCCCTCCCTCCCTCCCTCCCTCCCTCCCTCCCTCCCTCCCTCCCTCTCTCTCTCTCTCTCTCTCTCTCTCTCTCTCTCTCTCTCTCTCTCTCTCTCTCTCTCTCTCTCTCTCTCTCTCTCTCTCTCTCTCTCTCTCTCTCTCTCTCTCCGTTAGAGAGAATTGGGATAGTAACATGAGTGCACAATAGAGAGAATCTCTCTCTTTCTCTCTTTGTGTTCCTCTCTCTCTTTCTTTAACAAAGTTTTCTCAGAGGATGAATAGAGGTCGACTAGTCGATGGAGAAGCATGAAGCTGAAACCAGGTCAACAAGACTCTCTATTCTATCCCTTTGAGGCCGTCAACACCGTGAGAACTATAGAGAAGGCTATAGCTTTGTTGTTTCCATTATTGCTTGCAGATGTCAACTTCAACTATAATTTGAGACTCTAGCAAACAGCCCGAACAGATTTCTCCATGATGCATAGAGGTTTTGTCTGGTTAGATGACTTGTGACACACCCTGTTGCCCTGCGAGTAGCTTGAACAACACTTTCTTCCTCTGCACAGTGATGTACATGAGCATACACAATAAACATGCACATAGATATTAGCGTCGTCTCTTGCTATCATTCAGAGAGAGAGTTGCCTCATTCTCTATCAAAATGGGGATTGACACTACACCTCGTGTTGGGATGACACTAATCCATCTGAGTGCAACCCAGAGGTGTGTACATAGATAAAGTTTGATTGTTCAGTATCGTCATAGAGATGGGCAGCAGCGTGCGTGCAAAGCACAACATGACATAGAAGTATTTGCTTGCTCTGAGAAGATCGTGCAACCAATACAGAAATCCACTCTATTTACACCGTAGAGCTGAGGTAAAAAAATACATAGATTAATGGTCGATGTACTTATGGAGGGAATGCGTAGACCATTAAAGAATGATGCTGCTCTGAGAACAACTAAAAACTTCACAAAAGTGTCTATAAACACTTTAAAAGATGAGATGCATCATATGTGCTAAAATCATTTGGGCTGACTATGATGATCATCCACAAATCCAAGAGCAAGGGTGGGAGAGTGGGAAAATTTGAGGGTAAAGGGGGCATAAAATGATGAAAATGAGTGGGAGGGTGGGCAAATGGGCAGAATGAATCCCAAAAATTGATGGCAAAAGGCCTCTCTCAATGAGGAGAAAGCACGCCACCAAAATGAAGCACCACCACCACCAAAACTATACCACCGAACGCACCACCAAGACCTTCACTTAGCGCTCTGATACCATGTAGGGAGTACGCATGCAGAACCAAAATGAAAAGTAAAACACTATCACAAAACAAAGAATGTGTGAAACACAAAATGAGTAGACCATGAAGTGGGTAAACTCATGTGGATTAGAAATGAGCTTGCCAAGAGCATGGAGTAGGCTCCTCAAGCTTCTAACCAAGTACAAATGAAGGGAGAGGCCCTCCTTATATAGATTTGGGAGGGGCTCTCAAAAATACATCGTATGTATGATAAGTCTCTCGAAAGGAGAATGAATACAACTGGTAGAAGCACATGGCAAGGTACCCAAATACAAAGGAAATACAATATAAAATGGAAATAGACTAGAAATGGAGTGCCTCTTGGATAAAAAATGGAGATGCACTCATGCGGATACAAATGTAGATGAAGTAGGAGCAATTATGTCATCAACCGCTTTAACCTAGATGACATTCCCCAATGGGATCTTCCTCCACGGTCTGATCCAGATACTCATCCTAATCAAGTTCTTCCTTCAAATACTAATCTTTCAAAGCAAGCTCCTCTGCCAACTAGTGATCTTGTTGTTTTTCCAAAGAAAGATCATCTACAAGATCCAACTTTTGATCCTAATCAGAGTCTAAATAGAGATGTTCATCAAATGAATGCTACAAATGAAACCTCCTTGCAGCAAAAGTATTGTAAGCCGGCCTCAGTTTCTGGCATATGTGGATCCCCAACAAAAGTTCTAGGTGATGTACAAGAAGATGCCACTCTAGCACAGTTTATGGCAAATGCAAAAGGAAATTTGTAGGAACTTGTGAAACAAAAGAAGAAGCCATGCCATTTCCACCCAATTACAAGGCCACATACTACTCGGTCACACCTGAACAGAGGCATTGTACCTGATATGGAGGATCTTTTGAAAGAATACTACCAATGTTCATCCTCTTACATAACTCTCCTTTGTAATGGGTACTATCCCCATGTGTGGCATCATCCAAATCTATTAGCAATCATCACATGTTGTAATCAGCCTATTTTGTATTGATGTTATTAAAATATTTTGTTGTCTGTGCTTCATATTATATACCCTAGCCTATACATATTTGATAGCTCTATTGTGTCATGGATTGTAATGGTTTGGCTTTAGGTTGGATGAAGAACGAATATTTTCTCTTCTATGCTTCAAACTATAGACCTCTGTACAAATTTCGATACATTAATAGTGTCATTGACTGTAAGTTGTAAAATTCTTGGCATATAGATTAGATAAAGAAAAAAGTTCCATCCACCGCTGACACAAAAGATAATGCTCCATCCTTAGCAAGTCAATGTCAAACTACAATTGAAGTTGAGCAAAAAGTATTAGTTTTAACTCAAACTAATCCTATTTCAACTCGAACATGTCCTATTTCAACACAAACTAATCCTATTGCAATAGATGTTGAGCAAAAAGTATCAGTTTCAACTCAAACTAATCCTACTTCAACTCGAACATGTCCTATTTCAACTCAAATTGATCCTATTGCAATAGAAGTTTAGCAAAAAGTATCAGTTTCAAGTCAAATTAATCCTATTCTAATGTTCATGCAAGTCAAAAAACGAAAGAGGTTGGATCATGTGGTAATAGACCTAGACTTATTGAGATAGAAAGGGACCCCCCAAAGATTAGACATGTCCTGACAGAGGAGGAGATAGAATAATTGAAACCTGTTCACAAGGATGGTGCCTTGAACATTTCAATGTCAAGATTTGGAGTGCCTATGATCTAGATGGGGTCAACATATATATTTATACAATCTTCCTAGAGTTCAGGAAGAAATGTATGGGTGTTTGGGGGAAGGATCAATGTTTATGAAATTTTTCAATCCATTTCAAGAGTCTAGCTCATTTTTGGGATAGGAACGTACAATATGGGCTTGAGAATACATTAATAATTGATATTGCTTCTTACAGGTTATTTTACAACATTAGAAGATATTGTCTAAAGCTACCAAAGTTGACAATCAGTGAACGATGTAACTATCTGTCAAGAACTCTTTGTGGGAAACTTTGGAAATGGTTAATGGCCCCAAATCGTAACGAGTATGCAGATATTATAGAGTTATTCCTCTTGATGAAGAGAGCTTAGCTATATATCATGGAATACATTGAGAGCATAGTTGATATCATAAACAAAAACACTAATTATGCAGATAGCTAAGTTAGCTATGTTGCTCCAATTGTTAGCTATATCGTTCAACTGTTAGCTATTTACATGTTAACTACTTTGAGTCTATGGGTTCATTCAAACTATTCCAGTGGTACATATATGGTATTTTCTTCCAAACTCATGCTTCCACCCTCTTGAATGACACTTCTTCCATTGGAACTCAAATATTGAATTACTGTGATCATTGTATTTAAAGAAAAAACCTTAATAACCATTGATTCCATCTGTTTCAGGGGTGCGTGTTTTGTTCTGAGGGGGTGAGCTACCACACTTTTTTTTTTTGAGAACAAAAAAATTGAATATTAATATAAAAGAGTTACAAATTGTGTTAGGGACAAGCCCTCACCAAATACAAATAAACATTCCATCACTTGATTGAACTTCTCAGCACAGAAATGGTTACGTAAGAAACTAATTTATAATTATCTAGTAGTCGATTCGTGTACTACATAGTGCCAAACAAAAAATTTGTCTATCATCACATGGGTATTACAAATTCCAAGGCATACTATTGTAAACGGCCTCATAGACATCACCATTAATGGTAAACATGTCTGTAAAATTGTGGATTGGTGACATGGGTATTTTAATGCATCTTACAAGATGGGAATACATATAAGCTGGTGATGTTGTTTCTAACCACCTATAGACATTTTCTTTTAGTCTCTTTTAAAATAAACCCACCACACAATATGTTCTTGAAGCTATCAGGTTGTTTCAAGCATCCATTGCACTCTTTGGAGTGAATTGTTTACCTTGTTTGCACTTTAATTAATAGAAATTTGCACCTTCATCATTGTCCTCTTTTGTGTTGACTGCACGGTTGTCATCCACTACCAATGCATCTGATAAATAGTTGCCATCACCTTCAAATGTAAAAGTGGAAAAGGATGAGTCTTCTGCTTCATCTGATTTACTAATAGGAGGAAAAGTATGGTACGCCCAATTTTGAACATGGCATTTGTTGATGTATCTTTTCCACTGACCATGGATACAATGAAAGCAATAACATGTTAGTTCTCTAACACCAATGCAATGTCCATCTAGCCTTGAATAGCCACAAATCAAATGCAAGGATCAAAGTTGAGATATCCCCTTACAATCCCAAGCCTTCTCCATATTCACTTCATCAATCTTCACTTCCCAAAAGACTCGTGTGACATCTGTCCCTTTTGATCATGAAAAATGTCCCCTCAAAAATTCCACAACATATGCATCACACTTTTGCATTGCACCATCAGGTTTAAGTTGTTCATGGGTTAGCGCCCTTTTCACACTGCACCTTTACCATCATGTTCTCCCTTCTCGTGCTCTAACTCAAAGAAGTTCCATATTATAGTCACGCCTATTAGCCTTGGATATCTTCCTACAAAGTAAAATGGACATTTAACTTTAAATTGAGAAGCTTCACCATCTCACCATACCCAATGTTGGCTTAAGTCAAGGTTTAGCTCTCTCAACCATTGCCAATGTAATTGGAAACGATGTTGCACAAAAAGTGTGTCATGCTTCTTGTCATTGGATATGAAGAAGTGGATTACCTTTTTAGGAATGCCCTCCAAACAAAAATATGTGATAGGCACAAAAATAGTTATCTGTACATACCATCAATGCATAGAATGTATTTCATTTTCCTCAAAGAATGTATAATTTTCTACGAAATCAACCAATGAAACCACAATATCCCCTCGAAATTCAGAGACACACATCTTAAACTCTTTTACTTGCCATAAATAAATGAAATTATGCTTGATAAATTTCTTTAGAGTTTTCTCAAATAATCATGTTACAACTTTAGGACTCATCTCCCTCTTTATCAATTCTTTCATTTTACGAACTTGTCCTTCATACATTGACTTGACCTCTTCAAAGATCTTTATAGGAATATGATATTCCTCAATGTTAGTCTCTCTCCAACACCACTTAAAATCTCCTACTCTGCAATCAGAACACTCACCCATCACACATTTGTACTAGTTTATCTTATAATTTTGAAAACGTTATATCTATTATCGTAATATGGATTCAACAATCTACAATGGGAATTTGAATATGTCAACAACACATTAGATTACTAGATTGGATTTCATTATATATATATATATATATATATATATATATATATATATATATATATATATATATATATATATATATATATATATATATATATATATATATATATATATATATATATATATATATATATAGAGAGAGAGAGAGAGAGAGAGAGAGAGAGAGAGACAGAGTGTGTGTGTGTGTGGATCATGTACAATGGTTATTTGAAGCTCTAGAAAAGAAAAATAGATTATCGTTTACTTTATATATCTATGTTATATGTATAAATGTGAGAATGTCATGTATGAATAGTATCTAGGAATCCTTCATGTTGGTAGCGCAACCGATAGGAAAGCCATACGTGTGGAACTTGTTTATGTTGCATAAAATAATATTATTTCTTGTAGCATGTGTGGCATGGGGTCTGGATGATAGAGAAAGAGGAAGTACACAAGTTTATAGATCTTTATATATGTTTTTTGTTTTTAAGAAAGCGGAAGCATACAAGATTACATACCGATTTATATGGTTCTTTTTTCAACTAGCACATGTTTAAATTATTTTAAGAGGGAGAAGGTACATCACAACCGTGGAAATCCACTTTTTTCAACTCATGGGAGTTAGAAAGAAGGTTTAGAAACATGTCATCCCTCTCATGGGAGTTTATTTCCTTTTGATTTTGTTGTTGGAGTACAAATATTATCATATGTCAAAATGGTGGCTTGCTTTTATGGTTCTGGATTTTCTTCTTAGGTAGATTAAGCATTCCTCTATGCAAAAATCAAAGAAACTATTTCCAAAAGTTTTTGTTTACTTTTCCTTCTTTAATTTTCATAAAGCATGATTTCTTATCGCCTTTTAGATGGCTCAAAACAAACGACCATCTACCCACAAAAATATTGTTGCCAAAAATTTGACCCAATAAAGTTGAGAACACTTTTAGCATGATTCCAAATCTGACCTTGAGGAATCTCTTGTACCAGAGAGGGGCCTTGCATAGTGTATGAATTTTCCTTTGAAGTACATAAGATAACTAATTATAAATGACGTATAGTTGTGCCTTTACAAGGAGGTATACTATCAATAATTCTATTATTTGTATTAAGTTTTTTCATGGATTTGAGGAAATGCAATCAGCTTAACTACACAATTAGAGATACTACACGAGGATATTACCCTTAACCTTCTAGATTTTACCTACTTTAAATAGCAACCTTCTATCCTATAGCTCGAGAAATTGCACTTTTCAGTTCTATTCACATGGTGTAACTCCTGAAGTATAAACACGGATGTGAGAAAACTCAATTATATATATGCACCAAAATATATCTAGTACAAGTATCCGTGTATGTGATACTAAGGATATATATAGGTAATATACTTAGTATTTGTGTAGTATATAGGTAATATACTTAGTATCCGTGTAGTATACAAGTAATATAGGTAACACAAAGTGTCCGTGTATATAGGATACTTTGGATACTGCGAATGTCTACGATATGATAAGTTAGTATCCTAAAAGTATGAAGGTTACATTGCAAGCTCAAGGACATTTTTTTAATAAGTTTATGTAACTCTGCTATGTGTGTCACCTCTCAACCTAGTAAAGCTCATAGATTTTGTAAAAGAATAAATCACAGTAGTATCCCTCTATTACATTGAGGGGATGGATGTGAACCCATTCTAGCCCAACCAGATGGGCACTAGAGTCTTATGCCCACTTGTTTGGTGCACAACTTGCCTTTTATGCATGGACATGCAGAGATAAGAGTTAATTATGGAGGGATGGATGTGTGGTGAGGAGGTAATGATTCACTCATCTCTACTTTGTCTCTTGCATGAGTCTATGCGACTCACTCCTCTCCTTCATCGCCGAAATCCATGTACAAAGGGAGATCCAAAAGGAAGCGCACACCGAGTGCCCACCTATCAATTAGTACCAAAGCCAAGGGGTAGATGTACAACTACATGAGACACATTAAGGACACACACCAAATGTGTGTGCATTCATACCATGACCTAATAGCATTGAAAATTCACACACCTACATGGGGTCTCTCCCCCACCCTCCCATCAAGGTGATGGTCCTTTGATCTTGCTTCTTTTTGTATTCTCCAATGCAAGCACTTTGCACATAGTGTAGGAGATAAGTGGACAAATGCATGGTGCCTTTCCGATCATGTGCAGGTAGCACACTTGCAGCCAAACTCCATAGCCACCACACCAAGCAGATATACTATACAAATCTCAATCATGCAAAAAACCTCCTTCTTGGAGAGTCATATTAGAGGATCTATCATAAGAAAATGGAATGGGAAATTGCACACATGAAAACCATGGAGCATGGACTCCTGGCTTCAAGCTTCAATGGAGAGATTTATTAGCAGTATGATCCCTAAAAATCATGCTAACGTTTGTTTTATACTTGCTAACACAAATCTCAACTCACTTCTAGTGGCTTAGATCAACTTAATTGTCAATCCATGTATGTTTACCCTACTTGCTAGCACAAATCTCAACTCACTTCTAGTGGTGTAGATCAACTTAATTGTAAATCCATGTATGTTTACCCTATTCAAGCATATGAAGTCATGCCATCACAAAGCTATGAAACTCGTGCATAAGCTCTTGAAGAAATTCAACCACAAATACATCTGTACACAGACACAAATAGCAAGAAACACATGTTTAGTGCATGAAAAAACACTTACCATAGGTGGAAAGTGTTTGGGACACCTAAAGAACACCATGAAAGCTCCAAATGAAGAAGGAGAAGAGAGATAACAACCAAAGAAACAAGATGCACAAAATTTCACCCATTGCGTAAACAACTTACGATTTTTGTCCTTTATACTTTTGTAGTTCATGGTTTTCGCATGGTTTTTGGCCAAAACACTTAAAAACAAAGTCTTGGAACTAAATAGAATATGGAAACGGCCAAAATTGCTAAAAATTTTGTATAATGCTTGAAATGACTTTGTAGGCTCAAGGATTTCTCTGTTTTTATAAAAAATAGTTGTAATACATCATAACCTCTAAAATAGATATAAGTTATATGGAAAAATTACAAATATAGGCATAAAATGGTAGATATGTGCTCTAGTATTTCCAAAATCTGTTCATAGATGCTTTTTTATTACTTTGCATATTCCAAGAGATCAGCCCAAAGCTGAAAATTTGGTGGGCCTCTTCACACCTTCAAGTCCCTGCTTCGACTCTTTTCTTCAGTTGTTTGGCCAACACATAAATACGTAAATACATGTCTATATGTATGTGTCAAGCTTAATACATGGCCCTACCTTGAAATCTAAGAGGGTTAAGCTTAACCCTTCATGTCCAAGAAGTAATGTCCTAGTCCCTGAGAAGCAAATTTTGGCTATTGAAGGATCCCAAATGTAGGTGCACTGTCAACTTCGAGGCTACCAATGATTCAACCTTATGATAATAAAGGCAAAGCACTTGCTATTCAACCTCAACCACCTTCTCCTCCACTTGTTACTTCGACAAAAGTATTATAGCAAGGATGATAGATGGTGAAGGTACAAGTAAAGATTCATAAGGAGGGCTCCTCAACCATCTCTCTATATTAGCTCCTCAAGGAAAAAAATCTTTAGGCCTCAATTTAGCTGAACTCACTTGAAAAGACTTGTGGAATCTTATTGGGGGGCATACCTTGAGATATACCTTCACTAAGGATCTCACAAAAAAAGCTGTGAGATACACCTTCTACTAAAGATCTCACAAAAAAAGCTATGAGTAGGCTGGATGGTTGTTACTACTCACATGCTCATGTTTTGCATACGTCATCCAAAATGTCAATTGATGCAACAATGTTTTTATCCGATCATAGTCCACTCTTGATTATGTTACATGATCTCGAATTGGGCGACCCTCCTCACTCTCAAGCTCTATCCAAGTTGGGCGACCCCTCATCCTTCCACTTTGCCAAATTGGGCGACCCTCCTCCTCTCCTCCTTTCTCTCAACATGGGCGACCTCTCCTCCACTTTTCCCTTCCACTTCCTTGGGCGACCTCTCCTCCACTTTCACCTTGGCATTTCATTGGGCAACCTCACCTCCTCCTCTCCTCCTTTCTCTCAACATGGGCGACCTCTCCTCCACTTTCACCTTGACCCTTCCTTGGGTGACCTCACCTCCTCCTCTCCTCCTTTCTCTCAACATGGGCGACCTCTCCTCCACTTTCACCTTGGCATTTCCTTGGGCGACCTCACCTCCTCCTCTCCTCCTTTCTCTCAACATGGGCAACCTCTCCTCCACTTTCACCTTGGCATTTCCTTGGGCGACCTCACGTCCTCCTCTCCTCCTTTCTCTCAACATGGGCGACCTCTCCACCTCCCCTCACCCTCAATTGGGCGACCTCTCCAAGTCCCCACATCATCAATTGGGCGACCTCTCCACCCCCCTCATCCTAACTTAGGCAACCTCTCCACCTCCCTTCATCCTCAATTCAGCGACCTTTCCACCTCCCTTCCTCCTCAATTGGGCAACCTCTCCACCTCCCTTCATCCTCAATTGGGCGACCTCTCCACCTCCCCTCATCCTCAATTCAGCGACCTTTCCACCTCCCTTCCTCCTCAATTGGGCAACCTTTCCACCTCCCTTCTTCCTCAATTGGGCAATCTCTCCACCTCCCCTCATCCTCAATTGGGCGACCTCTCCACCTCCCTTCATCCTCAATTAGAGACCTCTCCAACTCCCCTCATCCTTCATTTGAACAAGCATCCCCACTCCTCGGAACCACCTCTTTCCTTCTAGACTCTTATGACCAATCCTTCCTAACTCTAAGTCCCTAACCCATATTGGATACCACCAACTATGCCGCGGCCTCGTCTAATTATTACTGCATTTTGCTCTCTTGAAAATGTTTTCTTGTTGTAACAACATAGTATTGTATTCCCTTATCTCTCCGAGACGGAGAGACACTGGTGGTGGGCAACCTGTAGAATAAATTTTTGAAGGACAGAGTAAAGGATGGCACCAAGGAACCAAATATCAAATTGGGCACTAAGACGTCCAAAATCTGGAGTTGGGTGCCAAGACGTCCAAATTCTGGAGTTGGGCATCAAGACGTCCAAAAACTGGAGTTGGGCACCAAGACGTCCAGATGGTAGAGATGGGCGACTGCATGCCCAAGGCGTGCCCAGACAAGAAGACCTGACAAGGCGGCCAAGTGGGGCCCAGCCACTCATCATTACACAACAAAGTCTGGTACTGGCGGCGGCCAGGCTGACAAATGAAACTACCTAGTGCATTAACTTCCCATTACTCCCATGTAATAGACTTCCCTATTGTACCAGTTCCTCACCTCTCTCCTATAAAAAGGGGAAACCTCAAGAGAAGGGATATGATATACGATAGGAGATAGAGCATGTAGTACACACTACAAGAGAATATAGGGGAGAGTGAGAGCGGGCTTAGAGCTCGTAGATGGTTGAGTCCTGCTCATGTATTTACTTATGCTGCTTATGTTATTTATTGATGCCACTTATGTGAGAATACTTGGAGGTTGTATTGAGTTGTCTGTTTTGTGTTTGAATGATAAGTAGTATGCTTAGCTGTGGTATGATTAGCTAATGACTGGTATTCAGATTGTGTTACATTTGGCTTTCTAGTTAGTGTGGTCTCGTGCTCTATTATGCTTCGTGCTTGTTTCTACGGTGTCTCTTTCTTCTAAGTGTAGTTTCCAGTGATGATATGGAGGCTTGGGAATATGTGTCTATCATGCTAATGTGCTTAGATGTATTCATGTGTTTACATATGCTCCAGGAGTAGTGCATTTTGCATTCCCTGCACCCACACACTTCATTTCACCACCTACAGATGGTACAATCCTAACTGATAGTAAAGTGTCGGGTTTGGATGGTTAAACCAAGGAGATCGCAATGGCATTTTGGGACCCTTTGAAAGAGTTGCTTGTTGATGTTTGCAATAAAATGTGGAATGAATATAAGATGCCTTTCTCATTTAAGCTAGCATGGGTTAAGGTGCTCCATGAAGTAGAAACACCCAAACACATTTTTGATTGATGACCTATTACAATTACAATGATGGATATCTTTTATAAAATCTTTGTAAAATCTTCACATTAAGATTAAAACCCGTTAATCAACGGCTATTCATCGAAGACAAATTGGATTTATATATCAAAGATCTATATTTAATGACATCTTCCTTGCTCAAATGATGATGGAGCATGCTATAAAATTGAATCAACAATTGGTTTGCATGCGGATTGATTTTTAACATTTGACTGCATTTGTTGGGATTCTTTGTGGCTGCCATGCAAAAAATAGGCTTCCCTAAGAAATTTTCAAATCTATTGTATATTTTACTCAAAGACAGTGCATCACATGTGGACATCAATGGAAGGTTGTCACCGCTATTTTCTAACGCTCGTTTAGTTCTTCAATGATATCCACTTAACTCTCTGTTTTATACACTAGCATCTACACCTATCTATTGTTTGCTACAGGACAACGTGCCGTCAAAATTTATAAAAGGAATTTCGATTTAATGGGGTCCCTCTAATTGCAGTTGGTTTCACAAACAATACTTTCATTTTTGCTGAATCATCTGATGAGAATATACATGACAAATCCTCCCTCATTGACTTTCCATGTCCTTACATGGAATGTCCTTACATGCATCTTCCCAAGATTAGCAGCTTCCCGCACTTAGGATATCTGTTTGGTGCAGATTTACATGTTGTTGGCAGTGGTCGGGGCGGTCAAGGACTTACAAGACAAGGGAGCCAACGAGATGGGCCAAGCAGACAAAGCAGTCAAAGAAGATCTGGCAAATAGGCCATCATTTTTTCCTGAATTAATATTTTCCAAATAGTGATTTTTGTCACTCCACACCATTGTAAATACCATTCCACCTTTTTGTAACTCCATTTTGTGCAAGCCGAGGAGTCCTTGAGCTTGAGGAGCATTAGAAGTACCTATCTATCAATTTTCATAATTGTTTGAGCTCGTTTGAGCCTCCAAATTAGCCTTGGAACCTGATTTTTAACTGGGCTAGACACTAGGTCTGGACAGGGCCAAAGCTAGTCAAAAAATATAAAAAGAGCTAGAGAGCTCATTTTTTAGGTTAGCTTGTTGTAGAATTGAACTGGTAAGAGCACTTTTGAGTAATCTAAAGAACTCCATTGTCTCTCTCTTGGTTCTTGTCGTGTGTGCGCGTGTGTGTGTATGTGTGTGCATGTTTGTGTGCTTCTCACTCACACACTTGTGCCTTCACTTGCTTGAGGTCTCCATACCATCCTCATGTCTTCCCGGATTGACATTAAAGGAGGTGCTACTCATCACTGAGCTACACCAAATTTTGGCGCCATTGCCGGGGATCGAGCTTTGAGGACGAGCGTGTGATGGTAAGATGTAGAGTTGTGCCGTTGATGTGAAGGTAATTTCTTTACTTTTTCTTACTTTTCTCTTTCTTACTTTACCATCATCATCACCATCATCATCCTCACCACATCCAATCTCCATCTCCATCATCGGGAAAATTTCAATTTTTTTATCGTATCACCTTCTCCCTTCCATTTCCCTCATTCCACTTGTGAGAGAGAGCGAGGGAGCGATTTGTGTGCGCTATTTTTGCATGTTTTTTGAGTGATCTTGCAGGTTGTAGCTGTCCCATCATCTCTAGGAGGCTGCTCAAGTACGGAAAAGCTTGGCCTTGTCTCTGTGTCACAGACCTCTGTCGATCGCGATCGACAGAAAATTTCATATTTTGGTAAAACAAAGTGCACCGCAATGACAAGCATGATGAGCACATTCTAAATCATAAATCACAGTAAAAAAATTCCGTGTTTCTCTGTCAATCGCGACCGACACTGTCGATCGCGACTGACAGCCACGATTGACAGCCTCTGTCAATCACGACCGACAGACCCTATCAATCACGACTGACAGACCCCGACGGACTGCCACGTAGGACTCGGTCAATCACGATTGACACCGTCGATCGCGACCGACTGAAATTTCACGATTGACTCAAAGACTCGCGTTGCCACGTGTCCATCGCGACGGACACATCCCCGATTGACTGAAATTACAACGAAATTCATGGAAAAAGTGTCGATCGCGATTGACACCATCGATCGCGATTGACATCATCGATCGCGATTGACAAGATCCACGACCGACTCTGTCGATTGCGATTGACACTATCAATCGCGGCTGACATGTCGATCGCGACCGACAGGCCCCAATGGACACCTCTGTCAATCGTGATTGACAGACCTGTCGATCGCGATTGACAAGATTTTTCGGCCAAAATTCGAGGGTTTTTTATTCCAAGTTTTCGGGGTAATTTTGGGCATACTTATGAAGCCGTTAGTGATTTGTGAGGTCCCTACACTTGTATTTTTGAGAAAAATCATGTGAACTGTCAGCCTATTTGAACCCTATTTTAACCCTAGAACCCTGAATAATCATAACTTTCTCATATGAAATCCGTTTGCTGTGATTTTTGCTTTGTTGGAAAGCTCATGGGGAGTACAACCAAACTTCCACTGGTTACGGTAAAATTAATATCAAGATTATTAGATATACTATTTTGAAGTGACCATACCTAAGGGGAAGAAAAACTAAGGGATCTCTAGAACTATTTTCCATAAAGACACAGTGCAAATTGATATCTGAATTACATGCTTGAAAGTGAATTGTTCTGTCATTTGAATTTAAGTTTTGAGCTAACTTTGGGACTTTTACAGGACCATTGAGATCACTAGAGGGCATTGATAGGTTCCTAAGCCAAAGGAAAAGATGATTGTGGAAGCCTTTATTTTGCTTAACCCCTCGGAATCGGTCCAATTGGATTACCTGGAGCCCATAATTATCTCACAATGGATTCTTCTTATGTCTATACACTAGCTCATATGTTCCCAGCAGACGCACCAAAATGATATGCCTCTTAGTCCAAGGGAAAGTGCCTATACACAAGGATATTTTGCCCAAACTTTCTAATGCTAGGTCAACTTTTATCGCCCTAAGTCCCCAGTTTCACTCCAATGTAACCTTGGAGAAGACGGAAAAATACGTGCACAAATAAGTATCCAACCCCAGTGATTCCTTCTAACAACCTCCCCCTCTCTCACTCCTGCACTCACATATGCTCTCATGCACTCACACACACACACTTTCTCTTTCTCTCTCTCTCCTTCCCAATCACATTCTGTCCCTAACACACAATTCGGGCACAGTCACCAACATTTCTTTTCTCTTTGCAAACCTTCAATAGCACCACTCATCACAACAATAGTCAAAATCAGGAAGAAATGCACATGGCAACCACAAGATTCATTCATCCAGTACAGCAGTCAGATTCTAAAGGAAATGCACATCTGCATAGCCAAAATGTTACCTTGACCTACGGGTCAGCTAGCTTCTTAAGGGATCGTCAAATGTCCCATACACTCAACATTATGCACGATTATTTCTGTTTTAACTTCTTCCACAGATTCAACATCATTTGCGAATATCTTTAATTGCTGAGTAATATATGAAACAAAACTCACAAAAGCTTTGATGCAACATCTAGTCCTTTGAGAAGTAGTATGTGAATTTCCAGGCCATTCATTCTTTTGCTTAGGTCAATGTTTGAATTATTGTGGATCATCGAGACCATCTGCCAATCTTACAAATGCTCACATGGTGATGATCGTAAAAGACCCTTCTGCCATGAAGGAATGTGTCCATTTCGCATAATCACACTATTCTAACAGCCCTCTAACAAGGAGAATGTTCTATGTGGAACTTGTGCACTCAAGGACTCCCCTCAGAATAAACAAAGGCTTCCATATTTTTTCGAGCACGTCACTATCACCTCTGCATCATGTCATCAACTGTTGAGGCTTCTGCATCGGCTTTGAGGCTTTCTTATGACATCCTTTACAAGCTCCGTTCAAGCCTCCAGATTTCGATAAAACCAAACAAGACAAGACGGCAGAGCTCTTCATGTGTTGTTAAGGCAATCACAATTTCTACTCAGGGTTGTGCTATAGCAGAGATTGTCTATGACAGGGAATCATGCTCGCTCATAGTGAAGCAAATCTACGACCCTTCACATAATTCCCCATAGAGTAATACATATTTCCATCACTTAAGCCTTCTCTTTTGTCCCTCTCCGATGCAAATCTAATCTCTTTTCACTTTTAATAAGTCAAGGGCTGCTACTGCAATAATAACAAAGACATCAAACATGTGGGGACCTAAACAGATGCTATGGGCGCACAAATTTGCTAGTCAGAGCGAAAGCATCTATTAATATAGCCTGCACAATTTTACATTCATCCTAGATGGAAAAAAATCAGCAAAATTTTATTGTCAGTACATAACAAATTTGAAACATGCTCTGCAAATCATTGTACACTAATGAAGGACCAACATCAGCAAAAAAGTACAGCTACTGAAAATAGAGAGGAGTGTCGAATGCTTATCCTTAGGCTCCAACAAATGTCAGCAGATGCCCTCGTCTTTGTGTAGACTTGATCTCGTTTTCTAGCACCACACCTTGAAGGGGTTGCTTTACCCTCTCATCAACTTTGCATCAACTTTGCATTCTCCTGCTTATTGCATGTGCTCAGAAAAATAGTTGCGTAGAGGCTCGGGTTCATCATTTGAACATGTGCTCTCCCTCGAAAACCTGGACCGCTGCCAACTTCACTTAAAGATCGCTGCACAGTAGATTCCGGATATGCCCATCCCTGCCTTGACTGAATTCTTTTATGACATTTCCCTGAATGGTCAGCATGTCAGATGCTGGTTGCAAGATTCGAAAGCGGATGGACTTTGTGCGACCTCTACATCCCTTTATTGCTATAGCAGCCTCACCAAACTTGACAGTTTCTACCACATTGTAGCGTCATGTACTTCAGTCACATAATCTCAAAAGGAGATCTTGGCACATTTCTCTGTCGTTGTCCATGGCTTATCAGAGTTCAGCCAGATTTTGTTCATCAAAAGTTTCCTCTGTAACAGACTGCTGAAGATATCGTTGACTACATGAAGCTCGAGAGAGGAGTAGCACACTCTTCCCAACTCTGCTCGAATCGTTTTTTCCACAATGTCCATACATGGCAGCTCGAGGAATATCTAAAGAGAGGAAGAATGACTCGATCTCGAGGGCAGGTATCACAGAGTACAATTTTCGACCCCACAAGCTTCAGCACAGATAGTGAGTGATTGTTCAGTTCGACTAGTCACAAGGATTGATCATTCCATCTTGATGCTTATTAGGAGTCTTAAGAGGTTTTGCTACAAATTGATCCCACAAGTGACTTGCACTTCCTGCCATACCTGATTTCCATAGCCTGAGGAGATGCAAATTATGCTTTGAACAATATCGGTTCATGGAGGATTCAGCCGCTCAAGTGAGAGGGAGCTCGAGGAGCAGGGAGTGGAGAAGCGGGTGGAGCCTGAGGACCTCCACTCGTGACCGTACCCACCAAACAGACTAGTAGTCCTGCAGCCATGGTTTCTTCTTTCCTTCGTAGTTCAAGAGTTTCCCTAATATGGAAAATAGCAATCACTGTTTATTCGTGTCATAGGTGTCCCCAGCACCAACAAAACTCCTTGGCTTTCTTCAATAAACAACTCATGTCTGAGTGTCCAAGATTCACCCTGGGATTGAATAGCATTCAGCACATGTTTCTCGAGTATTTGCTTCATCCTTTCGAGCAGCCATAGCCAAATCGATGGTTTCTAAGAAGAATGCAATGGGAGCTCGACATGAGCTCTATCCTAAGATTCAGGGCTTTGGCGTAGAGTCGAATGGAGGGCATGACACAGGAGCTCGCAATACACATAGTGATTCAATCACAACATGACACCATTTTCTGCCCTCACAGAGAATTAAATAATCCGCTCTTCAGTCTGATGGTGCGCACCCTCCGTCCTCTAACCAAAATCGTGCATCTGCCCATTAGAGGAAGGTCAAGGGAAGCAAAGCCTGGGCTCACCATTCTCTCGGAGCTTGCTCGTCCCCTAGTGCCCCTTAGTAGATCAGGAGCTGAGCCCCATGATGGGCGATTACACCTCCATAAAAGCTCTACACCATAGAGAGAAGTGAAGGGGGAGCACAATTTCCTTCGTGGTTGTAGAAACCTGCACCAAAACAGTATGCCGCTTCTTTGTGTTACAGGTGGACATTTACTCTGTGGCAATAGAAGACCGCGACTCTAGAAGCTTTGCCCTCCTCACTGTACCCCCCGACTGTTCTGAGCAAAAAATCACACGAGGAAAAATAGCAGATGCTTGTCCAGACCACACAAAAAATTCAACGAGCCCTTTCTTGTCCCCATTTCCTGCACGTACACTGCCCAAAGACAAGCCTCCCTCCTATTGTTCGTCTCTGTATGTGGATCCCCAAAAACGAAGGAGAGCTACCCCCCCTTGTACTGAGAAGCTCTCTTGTTCGCCACACCCGCTCACGGAAGTAGCGGGGGCCACCCGACAAACACATCTCCTCCTTCTATTTCCACTCAATGAGTAAAACAAAAACGAGAGAGAAATGTCAGGCGGCTGTTATGAAACTAAGGCCACCAAAAAAATTATTTTCCTGCGCTTGGACTAACAGAGCATTTATGTGATGCATGTGTGCTCAGCTAACCGCAGATGGCCATCCAACCACTAATTCATCTATTGTTAATTCACCCACAACAGATCGGAACTGAATTTGTCCCTTCCAGCCAAGATGGTATCCACATAAGTTCACACATGGTTACTTGATGTGGATAAGAATCTAAGAGATCAACAACTGTTAGGCCATTTTTATGGATACGGCATTTGTCATTGCATTCATATCACATCCTTTTTCTACGTGCATTTTTATGACTCACAAGAAACCACATTTAGTAGCCAAATGTAAAGTCCGAAATTGACCACCATCTGTTGTGCATACCCAAAATTCAATATCTACCCCCAGTCTCTACAAGGATCTCAACTGCAGAAGCATTTCCACAGAGTGCAGCATGGCACAGAAGTGAACGGCCGACTTGCAAAGAGTTGGCTGAAATATGTTCAAGGAGCATACGCAATATTGTTCCTGTAGCTTCCCATTACTCCACAGCGCACCATATTGCAGTTTGGGGTTATGCCATTCCAACATCCACTCTCAGTGGGCCTCAACTCCCTCCTCGATGTCATCCACGCTTTTCACCATCGAAGTACTCGGCTCACTCTTTCTCTTGAACCATCTTCTCTTCTTCTCTACCTTAAGCTTTGTAGCCTTTTGCCCTTTTTGCGTTTGCCACAATCCTGTGATGAGCTTCATGCACATACCATGAATCAGATAAGCAAGCACATAGTTTAAGTACAGACAAGTACATTATATTGTTGGGTTGTGTGCTCTCTAGCTCCATCTGTTCATACAGCTTGAGAATCTACTGAGCATATTCAGCACTTGCTTGTGTAAAAGCTCCAACCATTGATGTCCATGTAACAACATCCTCGTGTGGAAGCCTGTCAAACACTTCTTTTGCTCGGGATAACCAACCACCTTGTGCATACATGTCAACCAAGATGTTACCAAAAGATGATTCCTTTTGCAAGAGCCCCAATCTCTCTATCTCACAGTGTGTATTCAGGCCCTTGTCAGGTGCCCCATGCTGCTGAAGGCTTTCAGGGCACAAATAAAAGTGACCAGATTTGGAACCACGTTCGCATCTCTTATACAGATCAATAGCATAGTGCAGCTGCCCAAAATTCAAGTAACCTTTAATGAGGGCATCCCATGCCACCACATCTTTTTTTTTTCACAGCACCCGCCTCCAAGCCCCATTTATTGAAGTCAACTGCTATCGACCAACATCTTTTTGTTGCAAAATACCTGCAATCGTACATACACTCTACAAAATGGAAGCCTATTAGTGCATAAAGAGACTCATCTTCTTAAGTTAACATACTCCCCTTCACTTGTCTGCGAAGTCGTCCTCGACGAGCCAAATATGTTCCTACAGTCAAATCATCCAACATGTGCTCATCACTCAATCAAATACAAATCTTTACCTTACATGACTATACTCTTCTTCCTCAATGTAGCACCTGAAATCATACTCATACAATCATTTGTTAGTACCAAAATCCAATCATTTCACTTACCATCTTTGTCCATCTTGATGTATCTTCATCGCCATGTCCACCTATCTGCAAACTCATCAAACATATTAGATCACTTGATCCTAAAATGACAATATCTACAACCAAAATGAAAAGAAAATCATATCAATCATCCACATCACACATATATACTCAACACACATATCAAGATTCCACATCACACATGCATTCTCATCACACACACAACCTACGTACATACAAGCAGAAGCCAAGCCACATTCCCTCTCTCGTCATTCCTCTCCATTCACATGCAATGTGAACACAAGTAAAAACCACATTCAATTCTTCTTCTTGGTATCCTTTTGGGCCTCAGTATCGCTTTCCTGCTACTTTTTCATACACACATCATACATTCATGCAAGATCCGCATCCGTTATTCCTTTCCGCTACTCTTTTGGTTTATATGTTTTCTTGCCTTATTTCTTTTCCACTTCCACTCAGACCCTCTTGCCCATTTTCCATTCCCCTTTGACCTAGGGTTTTCACTACCCGCTTTTCATTCCATCGACTCTTTGTTTTTTTTTTTTTTTTTTTTTTTTTCCTTTCAACTAAATTCCATGCTAGGTCACCACCACACTTCTCTGAAAATGATGGACATGTGGCAAAGACTACTCAAGCCTAACAAAAGCTCACTCTGATAAGATCGCTCATCTTCAATGCGATTCCGAACTTCACAAGTCGTTGCACCACCTAAGAGCCAAGTTCAACACTTCTCTAAGGTTTAGAGACGAACAATGCAACTAGCACGATTGGATTCCTCAAGTCCAAGATTTCCACAGACACATTGCAACCAAAATCCTAGCCGAGCTTAAGCTTCGATTTGACATGCCTCATCAGGAGTCCACACATAACCCGAATCCCCACAAACACAGACACATATTCCCATCCGAGCATCATTCTCTCTCACCTCTCTTATGTCCCCCCTCGAGCGAGGAATTCTTCTCATTCATTTTTTCCACATTTTTTTCTCTCTTTTTTCATCATTTTTTTTTTCACATATTTACTCACATTTGCCGGCCTACGCTGAAGCTGGATGCGACTCGTGGACTCGACCACCCGATCGAGTTTGTTCCACCCATCTACCAACCCAACGCAGCGCGTGACACACCGACGGCTAGCCCTATGCGAAACCGACGTCGGTTCGTGGCTTTGACCACCCGGCCAAAGTGGGTCCACCCACCTATCGGCACACATAAGCGCATAGCCACACGCACACAAACATATAATTTTTCTTTTTTCTTTTTTTTTTTCATTCCCGCATCTCGAGAATTAGGAGACAAAAGAAAGGATCTTTTCCCAACCCAGCCAATCACAACACACATACATATATCCCCCATGGACATCCCAATGAGACATATCTCCTCTCTGCTGCCACTCAAGCCAAAATCCAGCCACTAATGCCATGGTCAACCCGTCCTCGCAAAACCCGCACATACTAACCACCTTGTCGACCTGAAACCTCAAAAAGTGTCACTTTAGTTCCTAAGTGTACAACACACTTGGTCCACCCGTCCTCACATCTTTGACTCGCAATCCGCAAAGCAAACCCTAATCAAACTCAAGCCGTCCTCACCGGCATCCATCATATCATCTTTTTCTTTTTCATCTCCATCCTCTGCCTCGCAGAGACTCCACATGATTCGACAGCTTGCTGATATTGTCCTCTAGCCAGGCGATACGGTTTGGAAGGCCACCATTCATTACTACACCTCTTAATGCCTCGAGCTTCCAAACTAAATCCCTTATCCCTTCTTCTTTTCGCTCATCACTGCCTTGGAGTCGAAAAATCTCATCATCCACTTGATGGAACCGAACCCACATTTTCTTCTTCTCCTCTTCTAAATGGCTCATCTTTCTTTCTATTTCCAAAGGAACCTCCTCGCTCCTCCCGACTTGGCCAGACAACTTTTCAACCTCTTCTCGAATCGACCTCTCCTCCCAGATTCTACTCATATTTTCTACTTCCAGATCATCCACTTTTTTCGACAACTCCTTCGCCTTTTCTAACTCCACGCCTATCGCCTCTAACTTGTCCAACATCACTTTTAGCTCTTCCTCTATTCTACCTACTTTCGGATCCTCTACTCGTTCTCGGGTCTCATCGTCTTTCCGATTCATCCACCTACCGAGCTTGCTACTCAGCCTTGCATTCTCTTCTCTACACGTCTCATTTTCTCATCGCTCTCTGCTTGGGCACTTTTCATTCTTTCTAACTCCAGGTGGAACTCCTCACATGCCTTACCCGCTTGGTCACTGTATCGACGGATTATGCTTTGTACCTTCTCAATTTCATGCTCCATTCGTTCGACTCTCCTCATCAGGTCATCCTCGTCTCTTGAGAGCTCTTCTTCGATCGCAACTCCAAAGAAGTCGGCTACCATCAAACCGGATCTCAAGTCCCAGACCACGTTTTCACTCTCAGGCATCACACGATCTTTCCTCCAGCTTTTGTTTACTCTTTTCCTTTCCTTGTTTTCGTTTTTCAACACGCGTACTTGCTTTTCCCAAGTTCCTAGGACCTCGGCCATTTTCACTTGATTTTCCTCTAATTTCTCTATTTTGATCCTCTCATTATCTCGCTCCACATGAAACCAATTGACTTGACATTCCAAGCTCTTCACAAGTTCTACCAAGTCTCGATCATGAGATCCAATGTCCTTGCTTTCACTTGCTCTCGCAGTGTCCATCGACGAAGTAACTCCACCCTTGTCAACTTCCACATACAAGGAGGATAAACACCTATCAGCTTGATTCGTTGCAACCTTTATGTCAGTCATCTCTTTTGAGCCACACACGTGCTCGCATAGTCTCTTTTTCCCACAGTCCGCACATGTGGGGACAAAATCCAACGGGGAGCATACACGAGGGCAATATTTGGCTATATGCCCAATCTGCTCGCAACACCAGCATCTCACATGATTTGATATCGGGCCAAATCGCCACCCTCGGTTCACATGATGTCTCATGGTCGGATGAGAATCTATCCATCTCCTATTTTGTCCAAAATTCGGTTGCCTCATGTTGGCATTCTCCAAACCACATGCTGGCTTTTGTTGGGCCATTTCTTTAATGAAGATCAAAGCAGATTTGGGATCGACTTGGCTGTGCCACACGATTGGGGCACCAAGCGAACTCGTAGCACTCTCTATGAGATGTGCTAAGCCAATTCCCGGCAAACGCACCAAAATGATAGGTTCCTAAGCCCAAGGAAAAGATGATTGTGGAAGCCTTTATTTTGCTTAACCCCTCGGAATCGGTCCAATTGGATTACCTGGAGCCCATAATTATCTCACAATGGATTCTTCTTATGTCTATGCACTAGCTCATATGTTCCCGGCAGACGCACCAAAATGTTGGGGTTCTAACGCCCCAGGAAAAAGTGATTATACGAGACTTTATGTTGTTCAAAACCCCTCGGAATCGATCTACATGGATTACCTAGAGCCCACAATTATCTCGCAATGGATTCTTCGTGTGTCTATGCACTAGCTCATATGTTTCCCGGCAAACGCACAAAAATGATTAGCTCCTAAGTCCAAGGGAAAGTGCCTTTACACAATGATGTTTTACCCAACTCTCCTGAAACTAGGTCAATTTTGGTTTCCCCTAACATTCATCCGCTCATCGGAATGCAGCAAAGCTTCATTAAGGTCAGTTGAACATGCTTATCTATTTACTTAGACTTTTTCTTGCATAGGCTTATTTATTCCAATCGTCATCTTTGTCTACGACATCATTTACTATCAAGAGGTTGCACGGATAACATCGTGACATTATTACTAATGACAATATATTCTATATGCTGCACATCACAAAGAGCTTATTCAAAAACTGTATGAATTTACTGAGCACTGAAATTGCTAGATCTGCTCAGTTGATTCCTAGATCTGCTCGTGAGATTTGTGTCCACACCCAAACATACTCATTCTCAAAGTTGTGCTCGTAACAAACTGCTACCTTCATTCGTAATATCATAGTTATTCTAAGCACTTATTAGCACATCCCATACAAGCGAGCTCCTATCCATCGATTGAAAATGAGGCCGACTTTGGAAAATGCACTATGTAGGCGCACCATCATGAAAAAGACATTGCCTTATTTTGTTTGTGTGCTGACTCAGTCAAAACTGAACGATGGTATCCTCATATCTCTTTTCAAACAAACCCAAGGTCAGCCATCAATGACAAATCATCAGCACATTCAACCACAAGCAAGGGTTCATCAATCACTTCGCATAAGAGTGAATAATCATCACAACATAATTTAACAAGCTCATTAAAGATTCAAGGCCAGGGATAATCTGTGAACCTGCTTATCACTTCCAGGAATCAGAGTTTTCCATTTTGCATCTGCTCCAAACTCAGAGGTGACTTCCCTCCTCGAATGCTTCACGTTCTTTTCAATGCTCAAATTTTCTTCCCAAGGCTTCCTCGATACCTGCAATCTGTGCTCAGAGCTTGATATCTATCTTGTCTGTCTCTTGAAAAAAATTGTTGACCTTTATCCTTCTTTCCCCAAATGTATCGAGGAAGAACTCTAGTCTCCCAGCCTTGCTTAGCTCTGTCTCATCCTTGCTTCACCTATCAATTTCCAATTGCACGGTATCTTTGCCCATATGAAATCTTTGAGTTCTTGATATATGCGCTAATCAACGAACAACATGGGAAAGTGCGCTCTGGAAAAACTCTAGACTTTGCCAAAATCTTTACTTCAATTATCAGGGATGTCAACATCATGTAGCAAACAGAGTCTACGTTAATCTGTCGGTCGCTCAAATATGTGTCTGACTATGAGTTCCATCGCTAGATCTGTATGCCTTCTTCTTTCCGTTCACTTCAAATACTATTAAAGATCAATACAACTTCCACGACTTCCTGTCTTCGTTTCAACCTCCATGCTAAATTTTCTGATAAGAAACTCAAATGATCAAAAGCATGGGTTAGCGCACATCTACAGAGTCCTCGGAATATCTAGTCAGCCGGATAGCTCTGTCTTTCTTTACATGAATCACTTCATCTCTTCATAATCAGATTGTTCCCTTCAACCGTCAATGCTAACCATCCTTGTACCTGTCCCCATCAAAGCTATACAATCAGCTCGTCGCCAGTTCTCCATTCTGATCCGAAGCTGATCTCCAGAATCTGCCGCCTTTGCCCCCATATGCTACCAGTGATCCCTGCCTAAAAAAAGCTTTGTGAATGTATTCTTCCCCCTTTCTGTGCACACCTACCAGAAATGTCCCCTCCTGTCCACTTTTTCATCGATTGTAGCTCGAAAAAGGCGCCCTCCTGTAGTCCTACGTCCACAAAAGCAAGCCCTCCTCTTTCATAGCCGGCTAACCCTCTTCCCCTCTTTCGATATATCTGCACACGAAAAAAAAACTAAGAGAGCGATCCCCCCAAAAAAATGACAGCCCCCCCCCCTTATCTTCCAAAAAAAATCTCTAGCCAATCGACTCCCTCCTTTTTGATAAGATGAAGTGGGGAGAGATAGAGTGTTTAAAAAAACTTCCCCTCTTGAAATTGCATGAAAATTAGCCGTGGTCCATCAATGCCTATGGACTCATCAACAAACTTTGCCACAAGCTCCCAACAGATCGAACGAGTCAATTTCTCCATTTCTTTCCAGATTTCTACGTCCTCATCCTCTGTCCAATACACCGGTGTAGCAGACCACACCAAATATCCCCCAGGCTTCATGTCTGTAGGAGAGCTCTACACACTCCAAATACTTCTCCTCAATCATCCATTCCACTCTTCAAATACCTGAAATCAAACGTATTTTCCTGCCAAATACAAACATATTAGTGCATAAAAACCAACCATTTTGTGGGCTAACAGGCATCCAAAGCAAGGGCATTCTGCAAGCTTGAGAACGGGATTCTTGAGCACTAGAGAGCAAAGGATGAGCAAGTGAGGTTGGATTATTTTCAACTCCCTTTGTCAGTTCCTAGCATAGGCTAAGCGCGAGTAGTGCTAGAAGTAAGTCGGGACGACGATAGGCATCTGTCAAGTTGAAGACTACCTAAATACTCAAGTTCAAGCTAAAACATAATCTCTGTGCGGTCGATAACTTTAAAGGAAAAGAATTTAACGTGTAACGAACAACTTAAAGTGCGGAAATTCACTCAAGTGCTCCTGACGACGTGATAAAGACAAGAGCTTAAAACACGATAATCAATTAAAAAAAGAACCAAGTAACTGATACAAAGTGAGCCGCAACGAGGTTGTACTTTGGGTAAAAATTGGTGCGACTCGATTAGGCATATGAACCTTAGATCAAGACGACACCTAAGGAGAGATAGACAGAGTTTTAGGTCTTCAGAGGCTAGTGTCAATCATACTGCTAGGTCTTGGGCCCAGTAGTTGAGCCATTATTCGCACTACCCTAGCTCTGAAACCAGTGATTCCGAGATGTCTTAGGGTATGGAGAGACCTACAGGAAGTTCAAAAGTGCCATATTTACATAGGGTCGAAGGCATGTACAAGACGCAACTCGAATACCTTAGGACCAACCGATTAGGTGCTTGCATCTATGAGGACGGCATAGGAAGGTCCCTGATCCAAATTAAAAATCCTGACAAACCCATTGGGATTGAACATCCGACTGTCAAATTTGAAAATGGAGCATACTTGGACAAAGAAGAAACCATATACGTAGTCACCAGCCACCCAGAAAGGACAGATGAATTTGGTAATGTGATTCCAAAAACGGACATAGGTGACCTAGAGCAAGGTAACATAGGTGGAGAGCCTAAAACCCCTCGAGACAAATCAGTTCTTACTAGAATTATCACGCGAGAGTGGATTCGCCAGGACAATAAGAGCATAGATCTGCTTCTAAATAGAGAAACCGATGAAGCCTTCTGGAGGTATAAGTCTGATCAGCCGAATGAGATAGGAATGATCACAATCTATGAGTTCAAAGATCCTGAATGCCCAGGCAAGGTAACCTATTTAGACAATACTTCGGAGAGGATCTTTGTGGTCTCAAAACATGGTAGACATGCCTACACTTGGAAGGGTGAATTCATTTTTCCCCAACCAAGATCTAATGTCTCTTTTGGCCACCAAGGAGCTGGAACATCCTGTGCTCATGGAGCTCAAAGGGATAGAAGTAGAGATAGGCCAGAAGTGAGTTTCGCCAACCCATTGGGAAGAGAAAGAATGAGAACAGAAACGGATAGAGTGGAACCTGAGAGACTTAGAGCTCCAAGAAATCCAATAAATGTAGATGAATTCCCTCTGCCAAGACCTAGAGAGCACACGAGGACTTTGAGACCTACAAAGCTAGTTAATTCCATGAAGAATTACTTCGATGGCACTGGAGATCCATACGATCATGTGGCCGAATTTAGACAAGTCCTTAGAGCTGAACAAGTTGAGGACCTATTCACGCAGTACAATGCTTTCGGTCTCACTCTTAGGAACACAGCCCTTACATGGTTTCAACCTCTAAATGAGAGGCAGTTCATAAGCATAGACCAACTTCTCGAGGCTTTCATCATTGAATTCTCTAAGAGTGGCATAAGGCATAATACTTCCTCACTGATTCATAGCTTCAAGCAAACCCCTCAAGAGACGGTTACACTTGCAGGAAGAAGGTCTAGGCAGTACTTAGAGAGATGCCCTATTCCTGAGTTACCCACGCCGGCCAAACAAGTGGCTTTATTCCTAGATGGATTGCTAAGTACCAAGTTGAGATCATATGTGTACTTAAAGGACCCTAGGACCATAGAAGAATGTGTACGCATGTGCATAGACATCGAGGATAACCTAGGGGAGGAATTGGAGCTTTCAAAAATCTACAAAGATTCAAATGGTTCTACTAGCCTCTCTTCCACGCAATCCACATCTATTGAGGAACTCGCCGAGAAAGTAGCTCAGAAATTAGGAGTATCGAGCAAACAAATACCAAGGTTTGCCCCAGTAAAAAGATGCTATACTTGTGGAGGTGACCATATGGCGAACGTATGTCCCATTATGGCTCAACCCCAAGTGAACCCTAGTAGCCAGTACTGCACCATAGAACGGAGATACACTAATCACACTGTGCAAGATTGCCCATACAATAAGCAAGCAGTTAGGCAAACCTACCCTCAGCCCTATCCACAACAAGGAAGATACCAAAACCAGTATCCACCACAACAGTATGCTAGGCCTCAACAAACCTACCAACCACAATATCAGGCCCAGCAGAGACCTCAACCAGTGCTAGCCCAACAACCTCCTGCTCCAGCCAATGTGATTCCCGTAAAGTATGCAGCTGCAGAAGAGAATTTGAATAGAGCTATAGTCCCAGTAACTCCATTACTTTCAGAAAGTGACCCCAGTGACCATATATTTGATTCTACACATATTGATAGCCCCCAGGCTTACTATATGCAGTCTCCTAAACATGGTGAGTCCTACTATAGTGAAGAACCGAGTGAACATGGTTGGGAGCCAGATTATGCAAATGTCATGTACGCAAACCCCAACTCTAGATCTCAACCTAGGCAAGTAAGACCCCCATTCCCTAGAGAACCATGCTACAGATGTCAGGGAGATCATCTCATTCGTGATTGCCCCATGCCTACACCCACACAACCCTAGTCAGTAACAATCCAGGGCTTTTGTCAAGATTGTGGAAAGGAGCATCTCATACGAGATTGCCCAAAGAATCCCAACAACATGCCAAAAATCACTCCTATTAATGTTATTGGGTTAGTCATAGACTCTTCAGGGAGCGTGACTTCCACTGCACCAGTGCAAGTGGTCATGAGAGCTCAGGCATTGCAGCAGACACAAGGTTTAGGCCAAGAAAAGAGTGCCGAAGTTCGTGAAACTGAGAGCATAACCAAGAAACAAACGAGAGCCTGGAAAGGTAGCCGCGAAAGAATGAAGAGACAATGGGCAAAGAAAATGAGTGAACTTGAGGAAAGCTTAAGAGAAACGAGAGCCAAGATAACTGAACTCACATCTCAAACTCCCTCTCACACTACCCCACCACCACCATTCCTATCACCTTCCAACCCACCTCACACAATCCCACCACCCCCTGGAGTAGGATCAGTCCTAACAGATCCCACTTCCAAGGATCTTAACATGATGCTTAAGGCATATCAGGCCAGAATCCAAGAAGGGCCAACCGTAACGGATCATGAAAAGTGTTACCCTAGAGCGGAACTAGATCTTGAACGAACCAGAATTTGCGCCAAGATGGTGGAATTGGCTCAAACCATGTTTGAAGCCAGTCGCCTCTTTAACATCTCTAGTTCAGCTAAGACGCAGTTGCACTTTGATGGACTACTAGAAAAATTAGAGAGGCTAATAGCACAATAAGAAAAGAAACCCGCCTCTCAAAGTAAGGACAAGGCAAGCGAAAGAATAAACATTCCCGCCCAGGAAGCTTATGTGCCTAATTCTACTGAACCAGACACCTCTTCTTCTATGAATAGGTATTCACCAGAGTTCCTGCAAGAGATTCAAGAAGAGAAACGGGCTAAAGAAAGTGAAGTCCCTCCTCCCATCGAACTGGTGGATGATGCACATGATCAATTCCCATAAGATATTCCTTCCATTTATGAGGAGCAAGAGAGTACCCAATCTCAAGAGAGATTAGACTTTGAGTCTAATTCCTTACAAGAGCTACCCCATTTCACAGGCCCATGGGAAGCAAAGTCTACTTGTATGAGAGCGCCCATAGTCATGGTACGAAACGAAGACGCAGTCATACCTAAGAATATGGAGGTAGTAAAGAATACTAAAGTGTAGTGCAATCTCACTTTAGAAGAGTTACTCAAAGTTAGGCCAGAACTATGGAAGCATGTAGCCAATCAAGTACCACAGATAGCTAAACCGCATTCCCAGGTAGGTTCTCATAGAACAGTGCCAGAAATTCCTCTAGACAAGATAGGAGACATGAGCGAAGGAGAAGAAGGAAACACCTATATGCCCATTACCCATCAAGGATACACAACCAAGGCAATTTTGGACTCAGGCGCAGGAGTTGCAATTGCTACCACTTCCCTATGGAAGCGTTGTGGCAAGCCAGCACTGAGGCCCACGAGAATGAAATTGCAGATGGCCGATGGTCACATTGAAAGGCCCTTAGGATTGCTAGAAGGAATAACTCTCACTACATGTGGTGTAGAGTTTGAGCATACCTTTGCTATATGCGACTTTAGCAAAAATCATGCCTATGAAATGATTTTGGGAAGACCATTTATGCGACAGTTGCAAGTGGTACAAGAATGGGGAACCAATTCTCTGTACTTGCAACACTTGGGTGTCACAACCAAAGTTAATCTCAAGGACTACTCTCATAGAGATGTCCCTCCTATCCAATGGAATCCCATCCATAGAGCCAAAGATGATACAGAATCAGTACAATCCATAGGATCAGGATCCTCATGGATGCATGAAGATACCCACTTATGGATGTGCAAAGTAGCAGTAGAAGAAGAGAAGAGAGAAAAAGCAAGAGAGGTAAGTGCGAAGGAAACACATAGATCGATTCAAGACCCAACCTATGCACCTATCGTATTTCCTGACGAAGAGTTTGAACCTCATGGTTGGGAAGAAATTTTAGCAACAATGGATGTAGCCATCAATGAAGAACAATGGACACCCCACTGTGATGAGGATGGCTATGACATTTCAGTCTTCACAATAGAGCCAATCATGGGAGATTCGGTTTTGGAAGAATGTGAACCTAACACTGATGCATTCGAGGATGCAAGTGACTCCGATCTAGAGTCAATCATTATGGACCCGCCTTTTGCATCAGATGAAGAATACTTCTATGAAGTAGAAGTTCACCCTCAGAGACATGAAGAGCTTACAAATGATGTAAGGTTAACCACGCAAGTGACCGCTAAGAATGAAGGAAAGAAAAGAAAGAAGAGAGAAGCCACCCCAGAAGAAGAAGAATCTTTGTTTGAGGTCCCTGAAAATTTAAAGAAGTATGAAATAGATGATAGGAGAGTCATGATAAGAATGCCTAAACGCGAGGCGTAATCAGGAGAGGCCGTGTCAAAGAACGGCATATCCACTGATGAAGAGAAAGTGAGAGCTATCTCAGAACTACCTAGGCCAAGAAATGTCAAGGAAGTGCAAGCTTTCATGGGGCATTGTGCATTCTGGTTATTACCGACGTTTCATTCACATGTATTCCATTATTGCAAAGCCTCTGACTATTTAACCAAGTGGGTAGAAGTGAAAGCCACAACGAAGAACAATGCTTAAACTACAGCTACGTTCTTATTTGAGAATGTGTTCACTGGATACGGACTGCCTATAGAGCTAGTAAGTGATAGAGGGACTCACTTCTTGAATGAAGTTATTGAAAATCTTCTTCAAGAATTCTTGGTAGTACATAAGAAGTCTGCCCCCTATCATCCACAAGCGAATGGACAAGTCGAAAGTACAAATAAGGTTCTATGCAATGTATTGTCGAAACTAGTGAATAATAAACGCTCTAATTGGGACAAACAGTTCCACCATGTTGTTTGGACATACCGAGTTGCCTATAAAATGGTATTCGGTCAAAATGCAGTGCTACCATTGGACTTCTTGATACCTACATTGAAAGTAGCACAGGAGCATGAGTGGACGAGTCATGAACTCTCTTCGAGGATTTTTTATCTGGAACAACTAGGTGAAACAAGACTAAGAGTGGAAGCAGGAATATATGCAACTAAGAAAAGACAAAAAGCATATTTTGACGCACACGTGAAGGATAAGGGCTTGAAAGCAGGAGACCTAGTTTTGGTCTACACTTTGAAGCAACATGCATGGAAACTAGAGAAGAGAGGTTATGGACCTATGATCATAAATAGGATCTCAAATAGTGGAGCAGTCCAATTAGCTACACTCGAAGGTGATGTTCTCCCTAGTTACATAAGTGGATGCGGAGTCAAACTATAAACTATATCAAGAACCCCTCACTCAAGAAATGCTCAATCGACTCAACACTGCCAAGAAACGTAAAGAGGAAAAATGAATTCGAGAAGAAGCACAGGCAGAAGCCTTGGAACGCATCCGAAGGATGAAGTTGAGAAGACAAGGTAGAGATCAGCCTAGGACAGAGGCGTATGCAGATCAAGGGTATCATATGGCAATGTGTGAAGTTTCAGGTATTAGCTCTCATAGAATAATTGATCGACGTCCTTTTGTAAACGTAGAGATAGGACAAGGAAAGAGTGCAAGGACTGTACGGGCCTTGATTGACTCAGGTGCAGCCACTAGTGCTATTAAACTTTCGTACTGTCAAGAGTTGAATTTAAGTGTCAATCCTATAGAAGCCTATCTCATAGGATTGAGAGGTGTGGAAAGCCCTTGCATGGGCGTGGTGGAACTTTCCCTCTACATTCAAGATGTTTTAATGACAGTTAAAGTACTAGTGTGTCAAGATGAGGATCTTACTGAACCTCTTGTCTTGGGTCAAGACTGGATCTATGATCATGCAGTCAACCTAAACCTAAGAAGTGGACTTCTTCAGGTCTGGGTAAATCGAAACCGCATTACACTTGAGTTAGAAAATGAAGCACTCAAGGAACTAGGAGAGGCACAAACTCCTGGTCCTTCCAGGAGTACACATGAAAATGACGATGCTATTCTTTTCCAAAACTATGTGATGCAGAGGGATGATTATCTCAACAAAGAAGTCAGGGATACGATGGAACTCCCTTCTTTCCAAAGGCCATAGTGATACTGCAACCAAAGGAGGATCAAATGTAGAAGAAGAAAAGGACATATACTCAAAGCCAGAAAAAAGTACGAAGCACGGTGTCTCCGCCACCAAGAAGAGTGTGGGTGCGGAAAGGCGAGCATCCTATTGCGGTCAAGCCACAACCATTGGCTCAACTTCCTATTAGTGATCAACGACAAGACACTAAGAAGAAGTCTTTCCAAATTTCTTCTACGAAAGCTAAGTCTACTTGGGTACCCAAGAAGTCAATGAAGGCTGACCCACAATCAAGAAAAATTTGGGTGCCTAAGGCTTGCTTGCAGACTCAAATAGCCACACACAGACCACACCATACACAACATGGTTCACTCACACGAACAGCTAAGTCCCACCCATATTCGACACACCCAAACACATATTTGTCCCGGAGCACAAGTAGAATCACTTGTAAATGGGTCCCTAAAAGGCCTCATTTACAAGCAGACATTCTTAGGAAGCCCACCAGAGTCTACATAAAATCAACAAAGAAAGCTAACCACTGTGTTTGGAAGCCCAAACTTTGTAATAAACCACCTGATCCCATTGTAAAGCCACCTTCGCTTACTAACTGTGTCCACACTGCACAGCACCATCCCAATTAGCACATAGGAACCCTGCATCTGCTAACCACACTTCACACTCATAACCACACGAGTACAAACTAACTAACTAACTCTCAGTTCATCATGTTAATGTTGTAACAGGAACACATGACCACTTTGTGTCCATTTGCTATATTAACCTTCATTTGTATATTCTCACAGAATCAGTGACCAATCCCTTCAATATGGCCGAGGCTGCAGGAACTAGCTCACAGGCAGGCACCAGCCCTCAGATTGTAGACATTGAAAGTCTCCCGATTGAGGAGGAGTTGAAGGAAAGACCACTGGCATTGAGAGCATTACATGCCATACCTGTTCAGAATCCTCCCGAGCAAAAACTCGCATTGGTTCAGTGATGTGGCAAGACCTCTTGGAGAAGGCACTTACTTATGGGAGGCAGAAATAGAGTTCAACGGACGCTGGGGTCGGTATCATTTCTTTACTAGAGAGTTTGAGAGGCTTCAAAATAATGAAGGATTGAAACCGATATGGAAGAAGGCGGGACTATATGATTACTTCAAAGCCCAGTTACCGAAGCCGGACTTCCTAAGGTGTTCATACTTGATTAGCACCCTCACTCCCAGTAAAGAGAAAAAGGGGTATAGCACCTTTGTCCTACCATCTCTTACAAGAGGTAATGAACTAAAGCGCTTCAAGTTGACGAACAATTTGGTAAGGGAAGCTCTCGACATGAAAGGTGTGCACATCCCCACAGAGAAAGAGTCAATTATCTCAGACAACATGAAGAAGAGGAACTTGACTAAACTGAAGGATATGGTGGCAATGACACCAACTATTGCCATGCACCTCCGAATGTGATTGCAACATTTCGCGTTCCCTGCCCAAGAGAGATTCACGATGCCACCTAAGAAGATCTGGTTCAGTCTATATTTAGCAGACGCCTTCAATTTGACAATCAACATGCCTCATTGGATTATTGACCAAATACACTTGGAACATCAACGGTGGTAAGCAAAAGTTAATACTTTATGGATGTTGTGCTCTCACAAGGATTGTTTACTGATGCTTGGCATATGATATGCCAATTCAAAGGGCACTTGTTTGGACCAGGGTGCAAGAATTTCAACGAAGACTATCAGCCGCAGGGCCTCCATCCAAGAAAATGAGGGGAGCAGTTCAGATGCCCTGTGCACAGGCCCACGGTGCTACATTGACACCAAAGACAACTCCACGACTTCCAAGGCGACTGCAACCTTTCACTATCAGATTACCAAGGCATAGCGTGGAAGGACCGAATCTAGTGTTCCCACCGATACCCACTGATTTGGAGTTCCCTCATGGCTTCACGCTAGAGGAGTTAACGGATGAGGAGGTAGCAAGAATAATTAATGTTGTTAATTTGGAAGTTGAGGCAGAGCAAGCGAGCGGGCAACAAACTGCTACAGACCAACCCCATCCAAGTCAACCAGAAGTTGTGGAAGTGGACGAAGACGAAGAGGAGACTGCAGAAGAGGAGCAAGAGGATGAACAAGGACTATCTGACGAAGAAGAGCATGAATATGAGCAAGAAGTTGTACCAGAACTTGAAGGTTCCCCTGCTTATACGAAGCAATTGAAAAGACTATATGATACCATCAACCGAGTCAAGAACACAAACTATCCCTGGCAGCAGGAAAGGCCCTAATGAACCACATCTTGGAAGATGAAGGTATGGACGAGCAATACAGAGCAACCCTTGACATGATTGCTGATGCATTGGGGGTACCTGAGACAGTGCATACCGCTCTCGCACACCCGCGTGTCCCCCTAGACCTGGGAAACAAATGAATGTCTTGATATCAAAACCACAGGGCACCACATCCACCACCACGGGCACAACCCATACCATTCATCACACTAATGAAGCCCATACCTCAAGTGCACCCCCGTCACCCCCTTTACCACCCTCCCCTCCAACTCCACCACCTTCACCTCCTACCACCAGTGTCACCACACACTGTCACAGCCTCAGAGTCCACTTCCCATACCGAAGCACAGACTGTGAGTCAACCCTCACAATCCGCACAACCTATCACCAACCCTATTGTAAATGCTACCATTGACACTGTAATTCTAACTGTAGCCACTGAAAATCCCATTTCCACTATCACACTTCCTGGTGGTTCATATTCACAACTGCACACACCACTTTACACCTTCACGACCATCACCACACCGACAATTCCCATGTTCATAATCACTCCCACGACCGCATCCACATACGACTTCATAGACATATCACCCACTTCCGCACCTCTCCCTCCCCCCATATTCCCACAATCTCCCATTCCCCCACCACCCACTTCACCCTTTCTCAAGCACCGCATACACACTCCCTTTCCCTTTTCCCTACCCTCCTTCATTCAACACCTTCCCCACATCCACTCCTGTTAATAATGTATTTAATACTTTGTACCAGTGTATGTCTCAACTACAACAGCATTACCAGCACCTAGATGCTCAACATACGAGCCTGTTCAGAAACCATGAAACGCTACAATAAAGATTCATTAATTTAGAGAAGAAGAAGAAGAGGCTATTACAACAACAGTTTAATACCTTACAGGCACAACATGATCAATTAGTAGCCAATCCACCCCAGCCAGATACCGAAGAAAAACAACAACTCGATGATATGTTACACGCCAAGTTAACAGATAATCTCAAGCTTCGACGTAACCTCGCCTTACTACGGAAGCACATGTCCGCAACACTCGAAGAAAATAAACGACTACAAAAACAGAACGAAGAAAACCTGAAAGCAACAATGGAGGGTTCACCGCAGGAAATCGACCCAGAGAATTTCAGGGCCATCCCATCTGAAAATATGCAAATCGTATTGGAAACACACGCCGATCTCCTAGAAGCCCAAGCAACCTTAGAAAAAGAGAGAGATGACCTACTAAAGAAACTAGCAGCTCAGCAAGAGTCACCAACTGGAAGCTCAGCAAGAGTCACCAAAAGAAGTCAAAGCCGCAGCAGACACATATGAAGAAGTCGAAGAACTCAGAGCACAACTGGCAGAACTACAAAATAAAGTTCTTCAATATGAGCGTCAACCCTCGCCCCTGGTGGAGCCGGAACCTGAGGACTTAGTTCCAATTGAAGTGGAGGAGATTTTTGAAGACCCATACGTACCCATGCCTGCACCAAGGGGTAAGCAAACAGAGGAAGGAATGGACACAATTGAGATCGAAGCTCCTGAATGGATGCAAAAGTTAGAGAAGATTGATGCAACCCATGATGAGAGAGTGGAAGTACAGATACAGTGTATGTCTCGATTGGAAGAAGTCGTCATTAAATCGGATTACTTCAGAAACCTCTCCCATCATCGACGGATTGGCACGTCCGATGATTTGTATGTTCCATTCTACATATTAATGGCTGATTATAATGTTGAAATAAAGAAGCGCACAACAAAAGAACCAACCTCGGCAACACAGTTTGCACCAGATGACATTCCTGCAAGCGCTACGCACAGAAATATATTTCAACCTACCTAGAGGATACGTCTGCTTGAAACCTACCCTGAGATGGTACGCACTTGGAATAACATGCCTTTATACATCAAGTATAACCCATGCTACTGCCCTGTTTTTCGCCGAAGGTCTTGGCCAGAGTACACCAAAACAATTTTGACAGTTAAAGGATGTGAAAAGTGGCTAAACTGTGTACTTAGCACCCCCTCGTGGCCAACCAACGGTTGGCTACATGATTTCAACCATCCGACACTGGGCAATCAGATTCAAAAATGTACCAGATATCATGGCACAGATGTGCCTCAAAATATTTGAGTTAATGATGATCACTTTAAGAACCTTTCGAAATGTCAAAAAACCTCATCTTTCGGCTCTCGGATTCAATGAAGGCAACCAGGATCTCGCCTACGATATGAGCACAACACCACCCATCAATGTTGTCTATGCGTGGCATGCTCGTATCAAGTATCTACCAGCCTACTTCAAGCAAACATTTGAGGAAATGTTTATCATAGGGTTCTGGGAATATCATTCCAAGATATTCATTCCCAAACCATCTCACCTATTACAGCTATTTGCGGTTGAACAGGCTCTACACTCAGAACACCTACGCATGCAACATCCGGAGGTACCCGAGCTAGTAGACTGGGATGCCCTACTCACTGATTTGGCCAAAGGGCTGAGAATCGCAGAACATCACTTAGCCATAGACGTCGTGGAGCACTACATCCAACGGTCCACCCAACAAGGGTCTATCAGAGACGACAGACGCGAGAGGGGGGGGAGTGTTGGCAGTGGTCAGGGAGGTGGTCCACCCAACAAGGGTCTGTCAGAGACGACAGATGCGAGAGGGGGGGGAGTGTTGGCAGTGGTCAGGGCGATCAAGGACTTACAAGACAAGGGAGCCAACGACAAGGGCCAAGTAGACAAAGCAGTCAAAGAAGATCTGGCAAATAGGCCATCATTTTTTCCTGAATTAATATTTTCCAAATAGTGATTTTAGTCACTCCACACCATTGTAAATACCATTCCACCTTTTTGTAACTCCATTTTGTGTAAGCCGAGCAGTCCTTGAGCTTGAGGAGCATTAGAAGTACTTATCTATCAATTCTCATAATTTTCTGAGCTTGTTTGAGCCTCCAAATTAGCTTAGGAACCTGATTTTTAATTAGGCCGGACACTAGCTCTTGACAGGGCCAAGCTAGTCAAAAACTATAAAAAGAGCTCAAGAGTTCATTTTTTAGGTTAGCTTGTTGTAGAATTGAACTGGTAAGAGCACTTTTGAGTAACCTAAAGAACTCCATTGTCTCTCTCTTGGTTCTTGCCGTGTGTGCGCGTGTGTGTGTATGTGTGTGCATGTTTGTGTGCTTCTCACTCACACACTTGTGCCTTCACTTGCTCGAGGTCTCCATACCATCCTCATGTCTTCCCGGATTGACATTAAAGAAGGTGCTACTCATCACTGAGCTACACATGTGAAAGAAAAGATTAACGAGACTTGCAAGGAATTAGAAGGAAACTAAATCGCAGGCTTCCTTCGGAAGGATCACAATTCAAAATCTTACAATCATTTTTGCAACCATACATTATGTTTTGCTTACTTTTGCTTGGCTAAAAAAAATGCCACTTCCAGGAGTTTGATATATCAGTTTAAAAATCAGTGGTATGGAGTTTGCTATATCGGTTGAAAAATTCTTCTGGTATACGAAACATAGCCGGTCTCTAGTTTTATCAACATGGGAGTACGTATACAAATCAAGAGATGAGGGAGATCTTGGTCTTCTCCATTTGCAAATGCATCCAAAGACGAGAAGAGCCTCTTTTGAATTTTTTGATGCAAGTATGCTCGGATGTTTGATATATCACTGTCTAAAGGTGTATGGAAAATGACCAGATGGAACAAATTTTTCTCACATGCCCCATGACATACTTCTTCGCACACTCTAAACGTGATATTGCCAAAGCTTCAAAGGGGGCAAAACAATATTATGTGGGAAACTCATTCGGTTCTCTTTCTCCATATTGGTACTTCCTATCTAACACACCATTAACATATACAATGGGAGCTGCGGCAAAATAAAGGAATTGAAACTCTTTGCAAATGTTTCAACGAGGCATGGGATTTCCCTTCTTTCTTCCATACACGAAGAGCATATAGGATTGGATCTACACCAGCATTCAAACCTCCCATACCCACAATACTACCTTTATATTGCTAGCATGTGGTACACATTAGTGAAGCTTCCTTTCATTGCCATCCAAGAAAAGTCGATCCGTGTAAAATAGGGATATATCCCTTTTATTAAATCCTAAATCCATAAATGATGATAACACATGCATGTGGACCAAAAGCATCTACAAGAGAGATACCCCTATTATTACATTCTTAATGCCTAAATGATGATAACAAATGCATGTGGACTGAGCATCTACAAGACAGAGTTCCTTTAATCGACATATTGATGCTTTACACAAGTATGCACATGATGTTTCTATGTCTCATGACCTCAACAAACCCAAAGTCATGACATGCGATACATCGTTCCAGCATCTGAGGCAGTCTGCATTCCGTTTCTCCAGTTCTTTCCATTCCGTTCGCACAAGGTTCTTGCCTGTGAAGGATTAGGTTGTTTATTCTTTAATTTGTGCATAGCGATTTTCGAAAACTGAAATGTACATGTATTATATCCACATCCAAGTCCCCTGATGTCTTCAAGTCTCCAAATATACATGTATTATAAATAAATTAATATACATTTTGATATTTACAAGTTCTTATATAATTTTGATGGACAAACTTTATCTTTGAGGTAGGGTTCTTCCCTCGAACCTGGTTTGCATCTAAGGCAATCTGCATCAAGTTCTTACTTATATCATGGATGTGCTTCAAGCTTCAGTTTGAGGATCTTTGCACCAAGCTATGGCTTAGCTTTACTTTTGTTTCTCAGCTATGCTATCTGAAGTCAAAATTTCGGGACCCTCAGCCCTCTTAAACCGACTTGGTCTTGATAATGTGTAAATAATAATGCCTTTAGGATTTTCGTTATGTTCAATGACTTTGGCTTTAATTATTCTGATAAGGCACAGTGAACGACTTACTCGTCTTTTGGTTAGTAGAAACTAGGATATAAATTTGGACCTAAAAAGAGACCTCAATGTAACATTGTTCTCCACGCACAACACAGGATCCAGACAAAACTGAAGGTTTCATCAAAACTTCAGCTATTCCCTTATCAATGGATATAGTTCTCTCCTAATAACTGCATTAGTGCTTTCTGCAAAACATTGCATTATTGTAGTTCACCTAGAAGGGCACTAATATAGGCACATTGCATTCAACAATAGTGCTAAACAGTGTCTCCCTTTATGTGAACAAGTAAAATTATATTATCAAACAGAGAAGAGACAAAATTCCCAAATCACGTAAGGAAGGCCTCACAATTTTACAAGATCTTCACCCAAAGCCCTCAGGGAGCTGATAATCGTGTCAAATCGTTAAGTAAAAGGAACATAATGCCTTAAGTGGCACTGTGCACACATTGTGCCAAAACGAACTTGCTGAGTATTAGTATAAGCTAACGATAATCATGAAATCGAGTTCACTGCAATAGAGTAGTACATTCCTCCATGCTCAAGATCTTTAAAATTCAGATCACAATGCTGTCAATTACACTGCTTCTTGATTTCTCTGTTAAGCTTCTATCTGCTTCCATAAGGCTTCTTATCTGCACATAAATGTTTGGTTAGTGGCCAGTCGAACGAAATCAATCATAACTTGCTTGTGGATAAATAGAATGCATGATCGGTTTATCCAACAGAAAGTAAAGAGTTCATCTGCACTCCAAAGAAGGTCAGTTGAAACGTAGACAAGGTATCAGGAGGAAAATTGGAAAGGAGAGTAAATGCATTCCAGATTCAAACACATCGTTTCTTTATACCCTTGACAGTTCCAACTTGTTTATACCCTTCGACAGTTCCAAATGGCTACTCATACTAGGGAACAACATCTGCTATTCCAGAATCTTTGGGGCCATTGTTTTCCATACTGGTTGATGCTTTCTTAACTTTTACCAGCTTGTCAATTCATCAATTGCATATCCACCTACCTTTAGACAAAAAAATTTATTTCATTTATATAAGGCAGAGAAGAAATAATAACGCACTGCGTGTAGACCAGAGGAATTCTTAAGCAATTTAGATTACGGAAAAAATACAATCATGGACATCGGCAATTACCTTTTGTGAAGATCTTCTCTCGTCTTAACACTCATCTTTTCAGGAGGCCCAAGGGTTTTCTATAAAGCAGCCTTTTAGAAATGAAGGAAGAATTCTAAATAAATTCTATCATGCAAGACCTTTAGGACTTATGTCTACATCATCCAAGCGACTTCAGGTATTTCAAAACATTCCACAAGAGAAGTTTCCATCAGTATCAATGGATCTATAAATCCATCTGGCAACAGATAGGAACCTGCAATCAACTTGTGGCACTTTCTCATGCAAACACGAAGCACCTTAAACAAGAATTCAAATTTGAACTGTTTCAAGTCTTAAACTTGGCACATGTATGACATCCACAACGAGAGGGAAAGGTTCTGAAAGGAGGTAGCAGAGTAATTGTACACATTCTAGGTGCCACCCTATTATAGTAATTATCAATACTCCTCATTCTCTTCAGAGACCTTTCCAAAACCTAATCTTATCATCCACTTGCATATATCTTTCTGAAAGTCTTTCAAAACCTAATCCTATAGGTCCATAAATGGCTTTATATGAGCAAAAACGATTACCTGTCATTCAGCTTTCTGATTTAAATCATTGTCAGTCAGCTTCCTGACTTAAATTATCATCATTTAGCTTTCTGATTTAGATGTCCATTTAACCATCTGTATGTATGTATGTGTATGTATACAAGACATCATGTATGCCATGTAATTATGCATGTAGCCCATATGTGCATCTAGCACATGCACACACATGTAGCACAAGTGTGCACATAAGTACCTAATGTGAGAATGTATGTGCATAGTATATCTATACATGTATACCTGTATGCATGTATGCAACCATCTTTACATGCATGTTTGCATATATTTATATATGTATCCCTCTTAGATATTTATGTATGAATCTATGTTTGTATCTAAGCAGGTATGCTTCCGCATGTTTCTAAACTATTCGTGTATGTATGGATGTGTATGTACGTGTTTGATTGAGTGTATGTGTGTGCATTTGTATATATGGGTATATATTTAGGTACATGTATGTGTGTACGTGCATATACAGATGTGCATGTGTGCATATATGGAGCTGAATTTCTATATAGTCTTGTAGTTGACTACCATGAGCTCATAGTTGCACTTTCACTGGAGGGTGAATTTGGGGTTTGCCTGGATTCATTCTGGTATATATGATTGTCGTATTATCGAACATGCAGTTTTCACTTGTGGATTCTTCATCCAAGCTGCGACCAGTTGATAGGTGTGTATACCCTATCAGCTATGCACTTTCTGTAATTCTTCCTATCTCTTGTTTGCATTTTGTGCTGGGATTCTTGTCAGCTCATGCTCATGGTGTGTGTGCATTGTGGGGTGTGTGTGTATGAGCATGTATTCTTTCTTAGCTCTGAACCTACTATTGGGCACTGATGATGTTAGTGGGGATGTCGTAGTATTGAGTCAATACTATGCATAATGGAGCTGATTTGCTAGATAGTCTTGTGGTTGACTACCATGAGCTTATAGTTACACTATCATTGGAGGGTGAATTTGGGGTTTGCCTGGACTCATTCTGGTATCTATGTATATGTATGCAAGTATATGTGTGTAAAATATGCCAAAGAGAGATAAATGGAGGGACGAGAATGAGCATGAAAATGGCCATGACGACAAACTCCAACAATGCATGGTTTGGGGCTTAAGGTTTCGGAGAGATTATGTATGGCCTTGAGGTTGCGAGATGTATGGCACATTGAAGGTATTTTCAAAGAGAGGGACAACCTTCATTTTTCTCGATCTCATAGGTGGATTGGAGGGATGAATCTTTCCCAGATTGATCACATATACATCAGTGATGTATTGGCTGACTGTGGTGGTAGGACTTAGATTGTGGTGGGCTCTTGTTTTTCGGATCATGCTCCTGTGGTTGCTTCCTTTGCAGAGGGGGATAGCAGAGGTCCCATGGTGATGCGCATTCCTGAGCAAGTCCAGCTTGATGAGTGCTTGTCTAATCAGATTGAGGTGATTTGGTACAGCTTTCTTGGGCTCAAGGATACCGGGCTCACTCCCTTGTAAATAGCCTTCATATGATTAGCTCCTTCCTTCATGAGGAGAGTGGTCAGCGACTAGCTCGGCTCCGTTAGAGCGAACGATACATGCATAGGGGCTTTCAACATTGCCTCCCATCAATGGCTCTTGGAGTGCCGATCGGATTGTGAGTGGATTGGCTCACAGCTTGCCCATGCACCGCCGGAGCTCAGGGATGTTGAGGACAGACGGACGACCTTCTTCCACGATCGGCATGCCACACATGGGACCCAAGTGCGTTTTTCTCAGCAGTTCGGCCCCGCCATTCGGGGGGTGGGGTCAGGCATGTTCGCTGGATGGATGGATCCTATGCTATGGAGCCATGAGAGCTGAGAGAGATTGCCACTTTGTAAAAACACTCTCTTATCTGAGGAGATTCCTTTGGAGTCAAGGAAGGAGAGCATGCAATATGTCCTTCAGTATGTGCAATGATCGGTGACTGATGAGATGCGGATTTCACTTCTTGCCCCATTTACTAATAGTGAGCTTCTTGATGCATTGCGTGGGCTGG